>CAIGRS010308941.1:0-10532 GCA_903798395.1 Fraxinus floribunda
GCTGTTGAATGCCTTAAACATGCCTCACGGGGTGTTGAATTCTTATCTCAATTATTGGGAATGCATTTTATGCATATCGAGACACACAAACACTCTTTTGGGTTTTATAAGACCAGCTTGTGATTTCATGGTTGAAAATGGTTTTGAACGTATTTTCGCAGCTCACACGCACCTCACATAGTTTAAAACGTGTTTGGATAAAGTTTGGGGGTGCCACATTGGTCTTTTATCTCTTTTGTAAAAAGTTCACGTGTTTCGGGGCTAAAAGATAAAAACTGTGTTTTTAGGATAAAAATTGATTTTGGAGTGAGATTCATTGTCACAAACGGTACTTTGAATATGTATTTTTGCTAAGTCGTGGGGTTGGTCAAGTGTCGGGGTGCATTGGATATGTTTTTCTACATTTTTCACACTTTTCACGCTACACTACTTCATCATGTTCATTGGCACTTGGTTGCATGAGAAACTAGGCATTGGGGCCTCGATGGACTCCAACAAGGAAAAAAAATTGGCCTAACTAGTAAGCCATGAGACCGCATAGCTTCACCAGCCATGCGGTCACCCAACATGAAGCAGGGTCAAAATTGGCCTTGACCGCATGGAATTATACCATATAGACGCATGGTACAATTGTTGTCCCTTTCCTTTTTTTTTTTTCACCCACACTCTACGCCTTACTCCCCACACCACTCAACCATTACACCACACACGCACACAGACACTCCACACCTCACTCCCCACACCAATCGACCAACACCCACACACGACAAAACATTAACCTCACCGCGTCTCCAACGTCCCCCATATCCCAACCCTCCAATTTTCATTCCAAGAATATCAAGGTATGCCTCTTGTGTGTCTTAAAATTTTCACCCTACATTTGTTTTCTTAATTTGTGCTCTTGGCATGATGAATTGAGGAGATGGGGCCTAGGTAGATGTTGGATTGTCTGGTGTTGAATCAACTTTTTGGCTTGGATTGTCACCATTATGTTAGAGACATTCTTGTGAGATCATGATGCCTTCTAAGTGTTTGATGAAATGTCTAAGTACGTGTTTTCCATTTTAATGCCTCATTTCAGCTTTTCACTTGTTTTCTTTGTGCCATACAATGCATTTCATGTTCATATGCCTTAACCATTGGGATTGCATTCATCGATGTCACCATTTGAAACATGGCTAGGACGTGTTACCTCACGGTACCTACTTTGCTCATCGGTTTCCCTACCCCAATGACGTTCGACTTGAATGACATTTTGTTATGTGCTAGACTACTTTGTATACTTTCATATGCCCAGGTGATGCCCAGGAAAATCTCAATTTTTCTCGACGGTGTTCGAGGGTAAATATCTCTCGTTGACCATGGAATTCCTTAACCACTTGCATGACATGAGCTCCGTTAAGGTTGATAGATCACATGTTCGCATTATTATATCTCTGACTATACGCCAACATTGTTTCTTTATGTATTGATGCAAGTTTGGGGAAGTTCTACATTTTAGTGAGTCGGACTTGCACTTCACTCTATTTGGACTGATTTTTGCTCTTTTACTACATGCAGGATGCCACCGAAATGCACTTCTAGAGGCAAAGAGAAGGTTGGGTACACCTCTAGCACAACTCGTACCCAAACACCTGAAGGGAGTGTGCGGCATTTTAGTGTACATATCAGATACACAGACATCATCTTGCATTGGCAACTATATGCAGAGAGACCGATTTAGCTAGAATATTTCTTGGGATTTGAATTAACTACATTGGTTATAAACTGTGGATGGGAGGAATTAGTAGAAAGACTGTACCCTGTCTACGAAGGTCTAGTCTGGGAATTCTACGCCAATTTCAACAGGGACATAGACACACCTGGGTCGAAATACCATCGTCAAACGTGGGTTCGGGACAAATGGATTATGTTTACACCAGAGGTGATATAGGACTTCTACTGGCTTACTTGGGATCATATAGTCCCAATACCTGAGGACTTTCCATGGCCTGAAGTAGCGAAAGTTTTATTGGGGCGTGCAAATGCATGACCCTTAGACACGGAGGGTGGTACTAAATTGAACTGACTCCATCCATCGCCATCCTATGGCTCTTCATTTGCTATAACACTGAGCCGACCCGACACCGCTCCACCTTTTCGAATCCTAAAGCCGACCTACTTTATCACTTGGTTCGGGGGTAGAAGATCGATCTCGCCTCTTTATCTATGAACAGATCCGTACATTAGGACTTTCGGGAGACTTTCGAAATTCATTGATCTTTTCGAGCCTTATTAGTGGCATCTACAAGCGTGTTGGTGTCACCATCCCATTAGGGAAACTTCCAATCAAGACTAGCTCATTCATTAAACGTAGCCATTGGAAGCTCAAGATAGAGCACGGCTTAAGCAACAGGAAGCGCATAGGAGAGCTCACCAGGGCCAGCAGACGCCTGTAAATGGCGCTGAGGCTGAGGTTGAGGATTTAGATATGCCACAGGCGGCAGCTCCGTTGCTACCACCTATTGGGGTAGACACACAACTCTTGTGGCAGATGTTTGCCACTTTGACTTGCTGTAGTAGAGACATATAGAGCTTACAACAGGCCTTCGGGGCTATGAGTACGGACATGCAGTAGGTACTGGCAGACACCCTCGCCACCCACACTTTGGCATCTGATACTAGTCGGGAGACCATCCAGGAGAGCACTAAAGATGATACTGGGAGATTGAGCTTATATGTCGGTCGAGTAGATTATATACAGCTCCGGCTGATGAGATAGTGGGTCACTTGGGTAGCCTTGAGGCTGAAGTACGGAGGCAATCGATCTACTTCAAGAGCATACAAAGTTGATTCGAGGGCAGTCCACGCTACTCTAGGAGAAATCACAGATGATGAGACAGATCCTTACACGACTTGCTCCACCGCAGGATGTCGGGCTAAGGTTTATTCCTCCACCGTCACCACCACCTCCTTTTTGATCAAGGAGTTTCCTATCTCCCATCTTTTGGTTTATATCCGCGTTGTCATTCACCATCTGTATCACACCTTCCATTTTAAACATTGGGGCAATGTTGGACTAAGTTTAGGATGGTAGAACTTGGATGACAATCTACGGCATTCGCATAAGACTGTTGCATTGTATTCCTTTCCTGTCATTGAATGCTTGTTTACTTCATATGAATTATGCGTCTATGTTTTTTTTCAGCATTTATTTTTCTTATTTTGTGTACTTATGTGGGTTTAATGATCTTGTCGGCAATGATGAGAATATTGGAAGCAGTATAGCTATGAATTGTGGAAATTGTGTTTATTAAATTGATTGATACTTGTCTATGTAGAGACTTGACATTTTTGCGCACAATACTTGTGTTGAGCATGCTAGTCTAGTGATGGGATACATGACAATAGAATTGAACATGGTAGGCAACCCCGAAAAAATTTATGGCATTTATCGATAAATCATCATTTTAGAAGTTTGGAGATGATTTAGCTATTGCAGAGAGACATTAAGATGCGTAGGGATTCCGTTGTGTGGATTGGATTAGACTAATGAGACAAAATAAGTTAAAAGTTTCAAGTTAGAGGTTAGATCTAGATTGACCCACAGATTTTCTTTTACCTTATTACACTAATCATTGAATTAATAAAGATATATGTTCGAGTCTGTATAAATAGAGTGATTAAGCCTGCAAGGGTTTAAAACTTGGTGCCCTAGGGTCATCTGACTTGAGAGTCATCGACCTAAAGCTCGCTATAAGGGTTACATAGAAAGCAAATGGAAGCTTGGTAGCGATTGCATGGGCTAACTAAATTGCTCCCAAGTGAATCCTGTTGGGGCTGGGCGATCGCATGGTGTGTCTACATGCAGTCGCATAGTAGAACCATAGTTTCCTCTAGTGCAATTTGGTTCTCAACTTCCTTGTTGCACATTTTTAGCCCTTGTTTCCTCTTCTTCCTACTTCTAGCCCTCTATGTTATCAACAATTGGATCCTTAGTGAGATTCCAGGCTTGATTCATCGTTCGGGTCAACTATTGAGTAATTACACCTTAGGTCCTGAACTTTTATTTTCTTCCATTTTGGTCATTTTCGCCCTATATCTCATTCCATCCATCAACGTAGTCCTACAAATACAATTTATATCGAATTAAACCATATTTAAGCATTTATATCAACAATCACTCATGTTTTGTGGCATAATTAAAAGTGCACAAAACGCACTTATCAAGTCCCCCAAACTTTAACGGTTGTTTGTCCCCAAACAAAATGATGATCCAACTCTACACGAAACACAGTTTAACAATCTACCGTGTCTTATGGTCAAAATTTAGTATTCAACAAAATCAACAGTTTCAAGAATGCAAGATCAAATTAACCTTCACCTATCCTATGCAGAACTTGATGTGTATGTGTGTGCATACTCATGCAAAGTATACCAAACTGATGATGGGTGCAATCCCGACCTACAATAGTCAAATGTTTCCTTTCTTCACTAGAGAAATACACACCCCAAACTTATTCTTTTCGCTTAAAGATCCCGAAATGTGTTCTAGAGTTGAGTTCTTGATTTACTTAAGTCCTTACCCTCTCCTAATTTGGATAAATCTCGCAGTTACATGTTTACACTTCAACAAGCAAGGATATCTCTTTGATTGTTTTAACCGTTAAGACTCAACTAAGTTATTTGCTTCGCATCAGAGATATGATTCTATCAACCAGGTGTCTGGGGCTAAATAGAGCATTCCATACATAAATGTATGTGTTATTTGACGAAATTGATGTGTTGGATTACATTAAGAGAACGGACTATTGTTTTACAAATTCTTGGTTTACTTATAGAGTATTATTGACTATTCTTATCACAGTTGCCTCTGCTAAAAGAAGTTTTCCAAAGTTGAAGTTGATTAAATCTTATTCAAGAACAATTGAATAGATTAGCTATGATTTATATTGAAAAAAATATGTTGGAAAAACTTGATTTTAGTAGTTTGATTACTGATTTTACATCTCAAAATGTGATAAAGTTAAATCTTATACTAGCTTAATATCGCAAGTTGTGAGAAAAAGTTTTAGTTTTCTATTCTATCTTTTGAATTATATAAAGTCTTCTNTATATTGAAAAAAATATGTTGGAAAAACTTGATTTTAGTAGTTTGATTACTGATTTTACATCTCATAATGTGATAAAGTTAAATGTTATACTAGCTTAATATCGCAAGTTGTGAGAAAAAGTTTTAGTTTTCTATTCTATCTTTTGAATTATATAAAGTCTTCTTTTTAGTATAAAAGTGTTAATTATTTGAATATTTAAATTTTGCTACACTTATGAAAAAATGATTATGTTGAAGGGGCTCGTAATAATAAATCGTATAGGGCTTCTTAATTCTTAGGGCTGGCCCTCTTAGGCGTACAAGGATGAATTGTTTAAATAGAAAAAGAAAATGTACTCATATGTATCCTAACGACATTTTTGACATGTAGTACCTTACTAGACGGTGTATTATGGTGTAAAAGATCTAAACAATTTTCTAATAGTGCATTAAGCTTTAGTTTAAAAAGTAAAGATTAAATTAGTAATCCCTACTAGGCAATTTTAAATGATTATAGGTTCGATCAGCGGTGAAGCCAGAATATGTTATTTGGGTTGACAAAAATTATATAGCAAGAATAAAATGTAAATAATATAAAATAATAACATCGCATTATCATAATTGTACTCGACGTGTTTTCATATTTCAAAAACGTCGTATAATTACATCATTGTCAATTTCGTTAAATACATTTTTCTCGTTATATAAAACTAAATTATCATTTAACCATTGATCTCAAATTCGATTGCGCACCATCATGATTCTTTCCTACTAATAATGCGGCTGAATTTATCAAGCTAGTCTGCTTCCATAAATAAATGTGTTTGCACGTGCATACAGCATACACACGCATACTCCATTTATTTTTGAATTTTTCAATTTGTTTCTTTGGACGTCCAAAAATAGTGTTTACTTCTCAAAAAGAGTAACCAAATATGTCCTTTACTTCGAAGACATGGTTTGACGATAATGAATCTTGGCCATTTGTTCTGAGCGAAAAAAATTAAATTTCATATCAAAAATCAACTTTTCAACTCTAGTCTAAAAAATATGCATCTGTTAAACCATACCATTCTATTATTGAAGGAGTGCCAAATTTATTTATTGGCATAAGTGGGTGTAAAATGTTCACTTTAAATTATAGGCATTCAGGAAAGAGTAAGACAATAGAAAAGGTATTCAAAGAAACAATTTTAAGCCTTTGGATTGATGGCCTCGATTTGGACAAAAGTCTCGTGTTCCAATGTCTACCATATGAATTTCTCCAAATTGAAAATGTACCGGTCTTTCCCACTGCAGTTTCAAGATTTCACACTGAAGTTAAAGACATGCGCACTGCCAGAAGAATTTTTTCGATAACTAATTTTTAATTCTAGAACAAGATACAAGAAAGGGAGATGCTACGTGTACCAAATGTTTTACATAATAGACACGTGGCGGCCCCTATTGCTCTCCCCCAATAGGAGGCCACCACGTGTCTATTATGTAAAATATTTGGTACATTAAGATAAATTCTACAAGAAATAGTATCTCAAATGTTATTAAACAGAACCCAATTATACAAGTACTAAAATCAAATCTTTATATATATGTACACATACAAATCATTCTTGGCATCAGTAAAAATGAACAAGTTCTGTTGACCTCGAAAAATGGTTCGAACACGTGGCCAACAGAATAAATCTTCACGTGTCTCCTGCATACGCGTAGTAGCACACTGTTAGTCACTCGAAACCTTTTTCGGTGGGGGTGGAAGTGGCCGCGAGCACTCCGACAATCAAGTCAATATTTCAGTTAATCGGAAAGTGTTGCCCGACAGTGAAGTGGTCACTGGGACATGCTTGGGAATGTGTGAAAAAAAATATAGTGTGAGTCTCTATAGAGTTAAAAGGACTAGAATGCAAAGATTAGAAAAACCCGGCCCCCACTCCAATATAGTGTGAGGATATTTATACTAGAGAAGGGAAGAGGAAAACTGTGTGATGGTGGGACATTTGGTTTCAAGTCCTGGACGGGACATCCTCTCATAGACGTCAGTCTGTCAATCTATAGGTTAGCGGGTATTAAATGATGTCTGCCATAGTAGCTAAGTTAACTGTTCATGACATGCCACACGTCCCATCAATCAGTCAAGGACTTTGAAAAGATCTCCTTACAGAAGTTGATAGAGGTTTAGCGGCAGGTTTGTGAGGCATTATAGATGCGGAGGTGGGCCTTTACATCCACTGTGAATTGCGGATGAGTTCGGCTCTGCGTCAGGAGGGGCAAGCATTTCAGCTCGGAATTATGGAATCAAGTCTTTAGCCAACCTCTTCACTTGCAGTTCTTTAGCCAGACGAAGGCCGACTAGGAGCACTTCATATTCGGCTACATTGTTGGATGCTTTGAATGCAAGCTTTAGTGCACAATTAAGCTTGTATCCCTCCAAGCTTTCCAAAACCACCCATGCTCCGGAACCGACTTCCCTAGAAGAGCTGTCTACAAAGAAGCTTTAGGTGGGAGGCTCCACAGGTTCTAAATTCACTTCAACCTCAAGGGCCTTGGCAAATTCAGCAATGAAGTCGGCCAGGGCATGACCTTTAACTGTGGCCCTCGGTGTATACATTATGTCAAACTCATTGAGCTCTACTGTTCACTTTAATAGCCTCTCCAAAGATTCAGATTTCTGAAGGACTTGCTTCAGGGGGAAGTTTGTCAATACATAAATGCTGAGCCTCATTTTTTTTGGTCGGGCTCGGCTTGGGCTCAAAACGTTCGGTCAAAAAAAGCTCGTGCTTTTTTTCGGCTAGGCTCGGCTCTTTGACATAGCTACCTGGAGGTGCTGAATTGGTGCCTCTCCTTCCTTCCTTGACAAGTATTGGTTAAAAAATGCCTTCTTGGGGTCTGGCCAACTTTTGATACTAAGAGCAACTACACTTCGGTCGCACTACTAAGTGTTAAGTGAAAAACTCTGTACTTTAGAGGAGGTGTGGCGCCCCGAAGACTCATTTACATTTTGTACTTGTTGAGGTGCTTTTTAGGGCCACCTTTTCCTTCATACTTTGAAATTTTAAGGGGAACAAAGTTATGTGGCATGGGAAAGCTACGGAGCTTCCTAGAGAATGAGAGATTATCATCATCGTCAAGCTCGTAGGATCTGAATGGCTCGTAAGAATCGTTTCCATCCGCTAAAGGGCGAGGTAGATGCATTGAAGTTGCAGCTTGATTCTCCCAATCTACCGGTTATACCTTTCTTGCATATTCCTAGGCGGTAGGGCCTGAACCTCCTGGCTTTGCAGGCGTTCTTGCGAGTGGGCTATTTGATGGGTAGACTGATCCCTATTTCTAGTTATCCACCCAATCCGATCAAATACACTAGCAAACCTTTGAGGTCACTCTTCATAATCCGAAGGAAAGTTGTCTCCTCCAACTGGGGCGTTGCCGACTGGGATGGCAGTGTAGTTGGACTCGTCCATTCCTACTTTCCTTTCAACCGGAGCTTTTCCCTACTAACCCCAGTGAGTTCTTCGGCTCATCTCCAATTCGGTTTGTCATTCATAGACTGATTGTGGAGGATTCTGATGGGCTTGGAAACTACCTTGGTTTTGTACTTGCATGAGAAGTTCCTGCATGGCTATGTTTTGAGCTGCAATGTTCCTTATGTTAGTAACTATGTGAGCTACTTCAACAGTTAGTCGTGCATCAGTTCTACCACCCCCGTGATATCAATGATGAGGCTGCTGAGGCGTGACATTATTCTGGATGATCTCTTCTTCAGAGACCTCCCTTGCTCTCATTGGGTTCACTTCTTCATTGCTGGAACTCATAGGTTCGGAGTTGCAGGTTCTCTTCTCCCGAATAATGCAGATCTTAACTTATGGCTTCCACTTGTTCTTACAAACCCCTTTTTCAAGGGGGAATATCAACCAAATATTCCGATAAGGCTTTTTCTTTCGTGAGATATTCATGGTTATAGTGATGTTTCCCACAAACGGTGCCAATTTGCTGACCTCGAAAAATGGTTCAGACATGTTGCCAATAGAATAAGTCTTCATGTGTTCTCCTTTCTACGCATAATATCACACCGTTAGTCACTCGAGGCCTTTTTCAGTAGCGGTGGAAGCGGCCGCGAGCACTCGACAGTCAAGTCAATATTTTAGTCAACCGAAAAGTGTTGTCTGATCGTGAAGTGGTCACCTAGACATGGTTGGGAATGTGTGTAAATATAGTGTGAGACTCTATAGAGCTAAAAAGACTAGAATGCCCCTCAGGGCACATCCTAACTGGCAAAAGAATGGGCTCTTAGTTGCAGGCAGTTTAGAGATTGGGAGTTCGATTCGTAAGGCTCTTAGAAGGCAGACTATCTTCTGGAAGGCAGGAGTTCTCCTGGAAAGCAATGTACAACATGTATTGACTCGCTCGGCACTTTAGCAGATCAGTGGGAGACTCTTGGACCCTGGCCAGTTTGGAGCACATCCCACGGTTTATCGGTCTGCGTCTTGAGGGGTTAAGGCATAGACTCCAGGATTAGTCGTCGAAAGTGGACACTTAGGTATCAAAAAAAGACTAGAATGCTAAGATTAGAAAAACCCGGCCTCCACTCTATTACAGTGTGGGGATATTTATATTAGAGAAGGAAAGATGAGAACCTTAGGATGATATGACACGTGGTTTCAAATCCTGGACGGGCCATCCTCTCATAGACATCAATCCGTCAATCCATAGGTTGGCGGGCATTAAATGATGTTTGACATAGCAGTTGAGTTGACTGTTCATGACCTGCTATACCTCCCATCAATCAGTCAAGGACTTTGGAAAGATCTCCTTACAAAAGATCTTGGTAGAGGTGTGGTGAGGTGAGTTCGTGAGTCGTTATGGATACGGAGTGCGGGTCTTTGCATCTGCTGTGAATTATGGATGAGTTCGACTCTGTTGTTAGGCAGGGCAAGCGTTTCAACTCGAAATGGTAGACTCAGTTCGTCCGTCGCGAATTCAGTTCGTCTGCCACGTGGCGACACAATATCAGGTTTCCCATACGTGGCAGATGAGGTGGACGAACGAGGTGGCAGGCTGCTATAGGCCTATAACAAGTTCCATACCTAAAAATGCTAAAAGCTAGCTTTGGCTTCTCGTTCACTAGCCAATTTTGCCAAAGAAATTGCAAACTTCCGCGCCTCGAAGGGTGAGAAAGAAAGGAGTAAGTTTTATTCCTTTTTAGAAACTTTTGGGTGGGCCACTGTTCGTGAAATTCCATAAGTGTACGGATCGTGACAAGTAATAAAGTTATTTTTTTTAAAAGTCCGAATATCATCCCACAGAGACTATTATTTGCTATAAAGTTTTAAATTAATCTAGTTTCAATTTAAATAAAAATGGTAACTAATAATCAAATCAAGTTATGTTTTCTAATCGAAATTCTAATAAATAAAGTAATGAACTATTTAGTAAAATAATGAATTCAAATTAAAAACTGGAGATAAGA
>CAIGRS010308966.1:0-12309 GCA_903798395.1 Fraxinus floribunda
TCAATCCTCATGGGACAATGATTTTTTTCGCCATTTATATATGAATACTTGTCGTGGAGGGCACTTTGGAGTTTGAGAAGACAAAAATCTTGGCTGCAATATCACCATGCTTGGTTTAAGAGTAATACTATTTAGAATCACTGGTTTTTAATACCAATCTAGGTGACAATACTAATGACATTAAATTACACGTTCAATTAAATGTATCATATAATTTTACATTTAAATGAACCTATCATGTAATGCCATAAAGATTGGTACTCTAACACTGGTGCTAAATAACATTTTTATTGGTTAAGAGGAAGAGACACCCAGAGGTGGGGAAATAGTGGTAGCATCGAACTTAGGATATGGAATGACGATTTCTCTACTAGCAATGGCAGCCACGTATTGACAAACATGTTCAAGGACAAAAAAAAAATGTAAAACCCCAATAATGGAACAAATAAAAAGACTAAATATTATTCTTAAGACCTTGAGAGAAATGATTAAACCAGTAGCCATTCCTCCATGGTAAAAGAAATTGACTTGAACAGCCATCCAAAGATCTTTCAAGTCATAAGGAAAAAAATTGGTTAGCTCAAGAAGAGTAGGACTAAAAACAAGCCCCCGTTTGATTCTCATTTTTCATCCATGAAAATAAAAAATATGACCATTATCCATCACATTAAGCCATCAATTTTGAATTTCTATCTATTGTGTGGGGCCAATAACGATTATATTTTTCATTTTCATTCTACAATAATGAGAATCAAACGGGCCAAAAATTCTGAAAGCTTGGTCTTGGCTTTAGCCATAAAATACTTGACCCCCTTCATCGTTGCAGTTGACATAGATCTTGTCCACCACTTGCCACTCCAGAGGGTTGAATCGATTCAAGACCTTGTATTTATAGGTTTCTAATAAGATCATAAACGTAATTAAATTATTTTAGCTAGTGATTAGTAAAACTCTAACAGAATCTGTTAACATTTCACGTTTTATTTATGAGTCCACATGTTCCTCATTCATTAGTTGTGAGATCATGCTTTACATTTTTATTTACATGTGCTTTGATAACGATTTTTGCTGATGTGGGATAGCTAGTGAAATAATTTAAAATATATTTGCTCCTTGTTTCTACTCGATTAATACACTTATCAAGAAAGAATGCTCCAACCCTTACATATTAATTATTTTTAATAGTTAATTGATTTTAGAATTTACTTAGTTTTCAATCACCTAAATCCGACATCACAATTTTTGCTTTTAGACCTGTTATATAGAAATTTAAGGATATATCCGTACGACATGTTATTAAATCCAATATCATATCATGTATACAATTAGATCGATATAGTTCCTTTTATGTATCACAATATTAGCAACTTACCTAACTCGGTCTATAAGTGAGAAATATACATGATAGTCCCGTATTGTCTTTGTTAGAGACTATTTTCATATTCATCCAGCCTCATACGTGTACATAAATATTGATAAACAATAAATTTTTAATAAAAAAAACATTAATTACTGCCAACAAAACTCATTCTTTTCACATATTCACTCAATTGCATGAAACTGTATTTATCCTTTTTTATTTTTTTTTTTAATTGGACAAACTTAAATCACTACTAGCAAGCAAGATATCATGAATAAACATTATAAAAAAAATAAACTTATTCCCACTGACTCATTCTAGAAGTTAATTTATACCTTTATCTGAACTCCTATTTTTAAAAAGTTGATTTCACATAAATTTGATGTAGATCCAAATGAAAATGTGCTACTAGTGCCATAATGAATTTGAACGAGTCTATCTCTGAAATCGTTAAGAAAGTCCCTTTTTTATAAACTGGTCAAGTTGAACGTGCATTGCACGTTATTCTAAAATACTTTATAAATGTTGTAAAAATAATATTTGATATCAACTTGTATGGAGGATTTGATGAGTATCAAACGATCTAAAAAAAAAATTTAGGATAAAAATTTAAGAGAAGAAAATTGTACTCTCAAAATCCAACTTCTGTGATTCAAATTTTTTCTTGACGATGAAAAACTACAAATGAACAACCTTTAATATATTATAGATTTGGTACATAAGAATTAATCTAATACATGAATTTAAACACCCATTAAAATTTCTAGATACATCTAAAAAAATTAGGATAAAAATTTAAGAAAAGAAAATTGTACTCTCAAAACCCAACTTCTATGATTCAAATTCTTTCATGACGACGAAAAACTACAAATGAGCAACATTTTTATACTACATTTGGTACATAAGAATTAATATAATACATGAATTTAAACACCAATTAAAATTTCTAAATACATGAATAGGAATAAATTCATCATGTTTATCAAGATTCATTGAATCTAAATTAATTTGAATGTTAATTAATTGAGAATTAATGACACGAAATTCATACATGATAATAAGAATTTTGTAGTATTTATTACATATTGAAAAATGAAAAAGTATTATTGAAATAATCAAATTGTAGCAGAGTTAAAATTGTCTAAAAAATGATTCTAACTTGATGTGATATTTAATTTATTATAGATGTGTTCCTCTTTAAGTAAAACGTTTAATAACAATTCTGACTTTATATGGTTTAATAATGTCATCAATGTTGCGCTTGGTCTTAAAACCCTACTTGCACCAAACTATTTTTCATTATTAAGGAAATTCAACAATGTTAAAAACTTCATTTTTCTTCATAGCTAGTTTCCAACTCTTATTTCTTGGTTTTAGTTCATTTGGCACAATATTCATCACATTCTATTGTTGGAATTATGGGATATTTATATAGATATGAATTGAAAAAGTTTATAATTGGTGCAATGATTAGTCGTGACTTTTCAATTACAAAGAGTGTATATCAAAGAGTTATGTTGTTCCGGAATGAGTGTGATTATTCAAAAATTTGCATGATGAAAAGTCATGATCTTTTGATATGATGCAATCTACACCATTAAATATGAAATGGTACGATCTAAAGGTTGAAATTAATTTTTTTTTTTTTTCCAAAAAATGCAACCATTCGAATCGACACAGGAAAAATCTATAAATAAGACTTTCCTGTTTCCATTTTTTTTTTTCACTCAATTTCTAATTCGTGTTTCGATAATTAGTATTTGCTATCTTTCGTTTAAAAGAGTACATTCAAGTATTGATTCGACCGACAAAATTAATATTGTACTATATTAATTTTGGAAGAATTGTTATATCTTGGGAGACGAACATTCAATTGATTCTATGAGCACCATTGTAGAAGAGGAATTATATTGTACTATATTTATAATTTTGGAAGAATTGTTATATCTTGGGAGACGAACATTCATTTGATTCTGTTAGCACCATTGTAGGAGAGGAAATATGTTTTACGGAGATTTGCATTCATATATATCACTTGATTTCATTTCCTTCTAATTTCTACATTTTATTTTGTTCGTATATCTTAATTTTGGTAAGAAATAATTTTATTCAGTATTTTGAAAGTGTAAGTCATAATTTTATCGTCTTTACATACGCATATTTCGGTTAATAAAATATAATTCATACATCAATTTATGCAACATTTTTAAGACGGATTTTACATGAAATTCATATTGTGTTGGTTTTGCATGTAAAACAATTAAATTAAGGTACTACCTATCAATAAAAAAATGATTGGCCTCTTGTGAATGACAGTTTATTCTAAAGAATTTTGTCATTAACATCAATGTCTCTCTTTTGTGTATTCATTTTAAATGGATCCAGTAACCATTCACGATGGTAGGTATTTTGTGACGAAAGTAAAAAGCTTTTATTATACAGATTCCGTTTGTCCTCAAGGGAAAATGAACCTGTAGGAATATCGTTATGGCAAGTGCATTTTACATGCTAAAATAGAGAGGGTTCATTGTATAGTTACGTATTTTGCATGCGTCGTTCGTTTGACCCATTCGTGAATTGTAAATTATATCTTGATTGTTATAGGACCAAATTAAAGTTGAGTTAATCACAGTATTAAATGAGGCTGTAATATTATTAAATATGAAAGATTATGGACTTTTATTAGATATTGACAGTCCTAATGGTTTATATATTGACTAGAGGTTAAATAAAATCATTTCTCCGATGGATAGAAATAATTAATTAACGACTTAATCGAACTTTAAATAGTTGATGAACTATAGTTCCAACCTAACTCAGGATTTGTGGGGAGTGGGCATTGTTTTCTTCAAATTAGAATATTGAGATATTTGAAACAATAAACTGTACTATGATGAATACATTGTTAAACTTTAAATGAGCATATTGTTAGAAATTGGATATCCAATGCAAGAACTCAAAATCTATTAGTAAATATATCATACTATTGAGAGTGTAGTTGTTTCATGAAAATTCTTCATACATCTTGAGAATTGAAAGATTGAAATAGAGCTTTCAATAGTTAGAAAAACGCACGATGGTTTCAAAGATTTTGGAAGAATTTTTTTAATTGGCGACATTTGTGTCTGATATATCATTTGATCGATTGCTAGTTACAAATGTAAATCATAAACTAATGTAAACTTAACCTAGCGAATGGAGGTCTCATGGACTAGGTTCAATAGGAAAACTAGTTATGATTTACTTAATGAGAAGCACTTCAGAGTTTTAACTCCTTCATTTCTATTATGCAAATAAGTGCTGCCTACCAAAAATTGGTTAGGATAAACAATGCTTCAAAAGGTGACTATATCTTATAAATAGTACAAGTGTAGTATTGTAGGGCACTCTTTATAGAACATTACATATGTGAGTGTGAACTTGGTTCTATACGAATTTTATTTAGGCGAATTCTTTAGCACACTTGCAGAACCAAAAAAGCTCATGATCGAAATAATAAACACAATAGAGAACTGAAGTTTGATATGCGATGTAATATGTTTGATCTATTATCTAAACTTACAAAAGCTATCAATAGTTCAAAATGTTGCGTTACCGATTAGTCAAGTGAGTTCGATAGATTCTTAATAACAAAAGATCAAATCGAAAACTACCGATCCTAATGTATTATATTTCAATTGTACCCTTCTTCGTCTTCCTTGTTTTAAGTTGACTTCTTCCATTCATGTGAGAGATTGTTGGAATTAAGAAATATTTTTATAAGTATGAATTGGAAAAGCCTCTTATTGGTGCAATGACTAGTCCTGACTCTTTAATTGCAAATGATTCATATCAAAGAGTTATATCATTTCAAAATGGGTATGATTATTCAAAAGGTGCATGATGAAAAGTCACGACCTTTTGATATTATGCAATCTACATCATTAAATATGAAATGATGCGATAGAATGGTTGAATTTAATTTTGTCAAAAGATACAACCATTTAAAAAGATACATGAAAATTTCTGAATGACCCTCCTAATTCCATTTTCTTCATTCTAAATCAATTTCATATATATAATTGATTTCTATATTCCTCCCTTCTCCAAATTCTGTCAAAATAATATACATATAATTTTTTGGAGTTTCGTATTCGATATCTTCCGTTTTAGAAGCGTACAGTCAAGCGTTGATTCATAAGGTAAAATTATTATTGTGCTATATTAATTTTGGAAGAAGTATTGTATCTAAGGAGATTGACGTCCATTTGATCATTTTAGCACTAGTGTAGGGGATGAAATCCATCTTGAGAAGATTTACATTTGAATACCTCACTTCATTTTATCTCCTTCTAATTTCTATATTTCAGTAAGTCGATATTTTGTCCGCGTATCTTGATTTCAGTAAGTCAAAATTCCATTCGATATTTTGAAAATGTAAGTCGCGATTTTATCGTCTTTCCATGCACGTATTTTGGTTAACTTAGTATAATTCATACATCATTTTATCTAACATATATGGCAACAAAAATGGATCTTCTTTAATTCTGTTTGTAGATGTACAACATAATCGTAAAGAATATCTTTCCTTATTGCAATGCTATTTTTTTGTGGTGGTTTTACATTAGCCCCTATTTGGTTTGGATTAAAATCCAATTAAGATTTCAAGTCAAAGTACAATTAATTTTAATCACACATTTCATGGGATCTACAACTTTTTAACCATACATTTCTCTAATTTTTATCAAAATCTACTAAAAATTGATTTTAATTTCTCCCAAACAATGGCCAAGTCCATAAATTGTGATAGTTTCATGAAGTAGGTAGTTGGAACAACAATTTTTGAAGTTTTATGTAAAGAGACATCTATCCAACTTCTTGGATATCCATGTTTTGTTGTTCTTCAATCCCACCAATTTCAATGTTATTAATCAACCTACCACTTCGTGTTTCAAAAATCCTTAGACAATAGTTAAAACAGTAACAACTATATAATTTAAAATTTTTAAGGTAAGTAATACTTGGTCATTCTAAAATCCTACTTTTTTTTTTTCATGTGGATGTGGATTACAATCCGTTTGGCACCCTTATACATATGCCTTAAACTAGTTTTCCATCATGTTAAAAGTTCAAAAGATATCTTTGCCTTGCTAGGAACCAGGTACATGGATAGTCTTTAAAATATCCATTCAACCGCTATAGATCTCCAAGAGCCATCGTAAGTGATGGTGGAACTCACTTCCGCAATCAGTTATTCCAGGCAGTGCTTGCTAAATACGGGGTACAACATTGAATAGCCACCTCCTATCACCCTTAGACTTAAGTTGTTCCTAGGAAGATTGAAATCAAGATCGTCTGGACCTTTCCCTAATTTATGTTACATTGTATTTTGTAGGTAAGACTCTATATTTAATGAAGAATTGGAGAAAATAATGCAAAAGTGACGAAAAATGATAAAATCCAAAGATGAAACCTTGGAGAGAAATAATACATTAAAAGGCAGCAGAAAGGAAAGTGAGAAAAAAAAATGCAGAGAGAAAAGAGGAGAGAAAGAGAGAAAAGAAAGAATAAAAAAAAGAGAGAGAAAAAGAAAGAAGACGCTAGACACGAACAGTTTCACATTTCGTTAATTTTTGGTGATGTCGTTCCACTTTTGTGTGTTTTTATATGAGTAACTAATTTTCATATGAGGGAAAACAATGTAGTCGGCTTGTGTTCCTTTATTTTTCTATTCAAGATTTCTATGATTTTTTATTATATATGTTGGTTTTACTATGAGTTTAATGCATTGAATTAATTGATCACTTATTTGATGATTATATGAGTCTCTTACGAAACAAGAGGTGAGTTTGAGATTTAGACCATATAGTAAAATTCAGTAAATTAGTATAACGTGTAGAGATATATATACTAATTATTGCGGTCATAATATGAATTCTTAGAACTAGTGTTTCGTTTAACTAAAACTGATTTGCATAGAGATATGAAATTTAATTAACTAAATAGGTCCAATGAGAACTCGAGATGGGTAAATTGAATTCAATAGAAGAAAACATTAAGTTATGAATCTTGAATTAAGAATTAATGTGATCAATAGATAAATTGTTATGCTCTAATATTCATCACATATTTGAATCTTCAATTATTCGTTGTTTGCAATCTTTTTATATTTTCAATTAGTTAAATGAGGTTAGAAAAAGTAATGACAACCATCATAATTATTTACTCGCTTTGGACAAATAGAAGTTAGAAAAAATTGATTACGTCCTAAAGTATAGTTTTCGTGAGAACGATATCTGGACTCAAAGGTCCACTATACTGCTTATTACGATATAGTACACTTGCGATACAAAAAATGCAACACTTTCAAATTTTAATTTCTATAAACCATAAATTAAATCCAAGAACTAAAATGATTTAATTAAACAAAGTATCCTGAGACTATATCAATAACCATAAATTAAAAAAAAAAAAAANAATTAAATCCAAGAACTAAAATGATTTAATTAAACAAAGTATCCTGAGACTATATCAATAACCATAAAATAAAAAAAAAAAAAAACACACACACACACACACACACACAAAATTACGATAAGCATAAATATACAAAGTGTTTACAAAAGGTCTATATATGGATCAATATCTAAACGTTAACGCCAGGTCCCAACCTCTTTAACTGAAGCTCTTGTTAGGAAGCCCAAAAATTTAAACTACAGTAGAAATGAGAAAAATAGGAAAAAATTGATGAACAAAAACCACCGGCAAAGTACAGAAGGATTTCATTATAGGAAAAAGACTACTTCTCTTTACTATAAGTAGAACACCATAACAACAATGGTATAGAATATTATCCTCTTAAAAAAATTAAAAAAAATACAAGAATTTAGGAGAAAGCTCTCTTATTTCTCTTTTTTCAGACTTTCAGACTTTCTCTTTGTTTTTCTCTCAAGAGTGGGATGCCACAAGTAAATGACTCTATGCCCTATATATAAGAGTAAAAAGCAATGTGAATATTGCATATTGTGAAAATCAAATTTTGGATGCACAATGTGAGCATCAAATTATGGCTGCATGGTGAGAACATCAAATTACGGTTTCACAGTATGATTGCATAGCATAAACATCAAATTGTGGTTACACTGTGTGAAAACCAAATTGCGACTACACACACACCAAATTGTGGCTACATAGAGTGAACACCAAAAAGTGGGTTTATCGTCACATTTCTCCCATTTAAAATAACTTTTGTAATAACCTTTTTATCCTTTCCACACTTGCCATTTCTATGCCGTTTATGTTTCTGTTAGGCCAATAGAGGATCCGCAACATACAAACTTGTTATTGTTAATTGTCTTTGAAAATATATTCGCTAGATTGTCTTTGGTATGGGTATTCTTTATGCCCACACTTCTTCCATCTTCTCACTTACAAAGTGATATTGAACTCGAATGTGATTTGCCTTTAAGTGAAATGGTAGATTTTTTGGTAAGTGCAATGCGCTGATTATCACAAAATAGAGCAATATTTTCTTGTTTGTGTCCGAGCTCCTCCATGAATATTTGCAACCAAATTGCCCTTTACTAGCTTGTGTGGCTATGAGATATTCAGCCTCCATTATACAAGTAGCTATGATATACTACAGTTTTGAACCCAACTTACAGCTCCTCCAGCAAGAGTAAATATACATCTAGTGGTTGATTTACTTTTGTCAAGATCAAATGTATAATATGAATCAACATAGCCTATGGCAGTAAAGTCTGATACTCCATAACATAACACAACATTTGAGGTACCTTAACATATCTCAGAATCCTCTTAATAGTAATTTAATGCTCTTTACCAGGATTCTCTATGTATCGACTAACCATTCTCACTGCTGGTACAATGTTCATTAAGCTACCTACTATTGATGCGTACGATACTCAAGACATTTTCATCCTCTCTACTTCGTTGCTAGGATACATACTTGAGGATAACTTGAAATTAATAGGGAAACGGGTTGAAATTGACTTACAATATTGCATATTAAAGCACTACAAGATTTTCTTCAAATTAAGCCAATCTCACTGTTACTTTGTCTCTATAAATTTGAATCCCTAGAATCTTGTTTTCTAGTCCCAAGTCCTTTAGTTTAAACTCTGTAACCAACCGTGCCTTCAAATCTCTTATACAATCTTTGTGGGGCCTGCTACCAACATCTCGTTAACATATAACAACTAAGTAATAAAATTACTATCATTAAATCTCTGTAGTAAGCACAAGATCTGAACTGAGTCTGTTGTTTCTAAGGCTCATGATGAAGGAATCAAATCTCTTATACGAACATCTCGGCGCCTGTTTGAGACCGTATAGAGATTTGTTCNTCTGTTGTTTCTAAGGCTCATGATGAAGGAATCAAATCTCTTATATCAACATCTCGATTTCTGTTTGAGACCGTATGGAGATTTGTTCAACCTACAAACCAACTTTTATCACATTTGATAAAAATTTAGTTGAAAGATTTAGTGGTTGAGTCATGGTGCAATTGTGATGGAAAATCGTATTTATCACATTTGATAAAAAATAAATTTCTAGTAAACAAATCACAAGGTGACATGTGTACAAAATACTTATCACAACAAAAAGGTGGTTCTAATTTATTAGTGATAGTGGTGGCAAGTTGACTTTAAATAGAATTCTTAAAAATAATCAAAAAATAATAATAATTATCCCACATCCATTCACGTGGCTATTCTCATCCTAATTTACTTTGATTTAAAACTAAATAAATAAATAAATCACAATTTTTTTGAACTTCAATATCTTGAGACTAACTTATTTGAATTTACTTTTTCTCGAGCCTAATTTACATGATTAATTACGAGTTATCCAACGAGACCTATATTGATATACTTTTCGCCGCTTTAACAATATCTAAATATTTAGCCCAAAAATTCAAGTTAATACATATATCACTTTAGTCCCTCAGCTTTTCAAAAATAAAAAAATATGGCATGTAAAATAATTAAATTCTATTCTAAAATTTTCAAGGTATTACAATTTTTCAATAATTGTAGCCACTTGAAAAGTTTCACTCAAAATCATCCATTCAGCATGAATCTTACGAAGAATCACTTGGAATTCTTACACTTGACTGATTACTGTTTTGGAGTCTACCATCTTATAGTCTAAGAATCGACCACTATGAATTTTTTGGCCCCAGCATCCCCAGTCTTATATTTCCAATCCAATGACACCTACAACTCTTTAGTAGTTTTAATAGTACTATACACATATAGCGAATCTGCTAAGCTGTTCATGATGTAGTTTCGGCACAAAAAATCCGAATGTTTCCACGCATCAAGTGCGTTGACGCTTAAACATCTTCCTTGCCCCCTTCAATTTTCGAAGCAGTTTCAATCAATAACCTCGCAAGATTCAAGGTGGTCAAGTAAAACAACATTTTTTTGCCACCTTTTAAAATTCAAACCGTTGAATTTCTTCAATTTTTCTCCATGATTAACCCGAATAGTAACGGTATGACCAGTTGGTTGAGCCACTGCCTGGCTCATAGCGCATAGCTTGGCAATTTAACCATAGTAAAACTTGGCTCTTGAGTCTCAGCAGATCCCACAGTCGTGTGTTCAGAAGCTACATGCGTATTGATTGGTTCGGTTGCCATTTTTAAAAGTCAAACAATATTAGTTCTCAATAAAACCAAAATGAACTTGTCTATATGAATCTTTTTAAGTTTGTTACAAAATAATAGTGAATAAATACTTGCTTAACAAATATCGGATGGACACATACCGAATATGCAACTAACTTACCGTATAAAAAGAAATACCGGATAGACGCATACCAGCTGTACAACTAACTTACTGTATGAACAGAACACATACCACCAGTGCAACTAACTAACTGTATGGACGCATACCGACTGAACAAATACCGTATAAATAAATATCGACTGAACATGTGACTAACCGAATGTTAGCCAAGTTATTACAAATTAAATAATTTTATTAATCACAATAAAAATAAAACAAAACAAGTAATATAAATTGGAGGAAAAAAATATACTAAACTTCGAAACTGAGGCCTGTGTGAACACAATTTCCTTAAAACAGATTCGTCCCCTCACCATAAGTGCTTGAGGTTTGTTGGAGCATCTGTTTCCCAATATACAATGGAAAACAAGTAGAGTCTGAGCATTGCAGATGCTACTACGACGAAATGATTTAGTATTTAAACAGTATCACCACCAAGACTTTGACAAAAAAATGAAAATTACGGATGCAAACAAGAGATAAAATTTTGTTAGATGCGAGAAGATAAATTTTTCATGTATTTGTAAGGGAAGAAGATGTCTAAACAAATATGTTTTAATTGAGAATTAATGGCCAAGGAGTTATGCTATTGACCACCAATAACCCAGCTGTTAATCTCTTCATTAGCACAGACATAATCATATGAGTTTCCGGAGTTAAAAGAATTTGAAAGGTTTTTTTATTTGAAAAAATAATAAAATTAAGGCAAAATGTGGACCTTCTGAAGGGCCAATTTTTGGTCTGGGCGGTCTGACATTAGTGTATGCAGGTTGTGCCCACACACAAGTTAAATGTTCGAATCCTTTTTCGGTCCGTGATTTGCACCCCTTGTGCGCACGGGGAGAGAGTATCTATGCTACACATGATTAACCCCTTCTAAAGTGTAATCATATTTAAAGTGGTCATTATCTTTATCCATTTTCCTATATGGAATAACTTTAACTAGTTTCCCTTCAACACAAAACCTCTTTCAATTCATCACTTTGAGCTCAAATTCTTAATTCACCCAAGCATCATTTTTGGCAAGTAAATATATGAATTCGATGTTCTCACGGAGGAGAACACAAATCAACATAATCTTCCAAAATAAACAAACGATTCTCACTCAAAATTTATGTCAAAGTCAGCCATTGAATTTATTTATTTTTTCCAACCAGA
>CAIGRS010309019.1:0-11288 GCA_903798395.1 Fraxinus floribunda
ATCGGTTTTTTTTTTTTTGTAGTGAGGGATCCTTATTTCTGTAAATAGTAAAGATGATAATGATATTGGTAAGTAAAATCTTTTTTATGTGTATTTTGTTTCTTTTTTACTATTACGTAAGTCCTTCTATTCTTATTTTTAATGACTATTTACGCCTTTTCCCTTTTCTATGTAGATTCCAATACAGATGATGCATCTACTTAGTTGATAAATGGTTGATAAGAGATTGAGGATTATTACAACATTCTCTTCACTAGATTTGGCATTCCAATTTGAAGACAATAATACAATTTTGTTTTTATTTTTTGTATAGTTTGGAATCATTTATATTTCATTAATTGTACATTGAATCACTCTTTTTATTAAGTCACGAGCTATTTTTAATGAGTAAGTTACATTTTCAAATAAATGTTTACCATTTTAACAATTCTATTGTGATTTTTTGCAACAAATATTTTTCTGTATAGGTAACAAAATATTTATTTTTTGCAACAAAATAGCATAGGTAACAAACGTTTTATGTATTATTTGCAACAAATATTTTTCTAGTGATTTTTTCCTTTGAATAATTATTGCGACAAATTGAGTTGTAGCCCATTTATTTTTTTCGCGACATATATATATTGCGACGATATTATGGTGACGAATATCATGTTGCTAATTTGTACTTTTTCCGTCAAACAAATAATGTTGCGAGTTTGTTTATGCGATAAATGATTGAAAGTTGTCACAGAATATATTATGTGACTCATATAGCACCACAATGCCTACAACAAACATCTTGTTGTCACTACATTACTTTTGCAACAAAATCTTAATTTTTGCGACAACATTTTTTTGCCGCGAAATCATAGTTTTTTTGTAGTGCAAGATAATCCTTCGGCATGAATCTCTTATAAAATCATTCGAGTTCCTGTACTTGACTGATCACAGATACGAGTTCACCATTTTGTAATATGGGAGTGGTCAATAATATTTCTTTGTCTCGACATTAGCAATGTTATATTTCTAGTCTAAAGACTTTCACAATTCCTTATTCGTTTTTATCGTATTATACATGTTGTATAATGAATTAACCATTGACATAGTTGCAGCACAGGAAATCAAAATGTTTCCGAGCATTAAGTGCGGTAATAGCTTGTATTTCTCCATCATCCTCTTTGAGTTTTAGTGCATCCTCAATCAAGAATCTTGCAAAATTCGAGGTGAAATAAAATAGCATCTTCTATTACCATTTTTTTGAAATTCAACCCATTTAATTTCTCCTATTTTTCCCCGTGATTAACCAGAATTGTTACAGGGCCAACCGTTCTTAACCATTGTCTGAGTAATAGCATGACTTGTCAATTAGACTACAATGTGATTCGTAGCATAACTTGATGATTAAGTCAACGATCTGGTTTTCAGTAAACACGTCCATATGAGTTCATCTAATTGTCATTTTTGAAATACCAAACAACTATTAATTTTCTAATGCAAACTGTTAGGTTTTTGTTGTAATAGGCAAATTTGTGGACAAAAAAGGACTCGATTTAATGAGTTGTAAAAGTTAAGGAGTAAAGTTGCAAATATTATGAATTGAGTTGTATTAGGTCCAGGGTTCGAGAATGGGAAAAATGAAAAAATGGCGCCGTAATTTTGCTAGACTATCGCTATGACTTTGCTTCAGCGGCATAAACAGAAACATTGTCACTAGCATGTCGCTTGGCCTTCGCTCGAGCAACACACTATCACTCGCCTATCACCAAGAGTTCGCTCGAGCGACAAGGTTATCCGAAAAAATTTAATTCGCATTTTTAAGGCTTTTTTTCCGGCCCTTCATAAACCTACAGTATAAATATCAGAACTCCTCTGAACGTTTTTTCTTAAGGTTGAAGACTGAGAAAACATTGATAGCTTCATATCCTCTCCATCAAAATCATATACAAGCTTTTGGCCTTCATTGTTGATTTGTCCTTGGCATTGAAAACATCAAACCTATAATCTAAACCAAACTGCTACTTCCTACACATCTGTTAGAGTGTTGAAGATCAAGGGAAGGTGACTGGAACGCAGAGTTTTTCATTGATCCACGAGAGATAGATAAATTCATAAAGATAGGAGTTGGTGCAGGAGCATGCTATCCAGAAGGGCTTTCAAAATTGTAGCTGGGAGTTGGTGTAGGAGCACGGAATCCAGAATGGTTGTGGGAATTACAGTCGGAGGTCAGAAAGTACTAGTGTAGTCGAGTCTAGCGGATTGTAAGTTCTAATTCGTTTAAAGTGGATTGTTAACTAGCAAAGTGCCCAGAGTTTTTATCTAGTTGGGGTTTCTTCATGATCATTTTTAGTGTTTATTTATTGCTTTCATATAATCGCGGAAATTCAATTTAGGAAAATTGACTTGATTGATTAATCATCTAAAGATAATTAATAGTGACTAGTTGCTAATTAATTATTTATTTTTAATTTCACATAACCATCTATTCACCCTCATCTGGATGTAATTTGGGTCGAACCTCGCAACTTCAATTCGTATCAAAGCCACTTTTCGATTGCCGACCCATAAATTAATCTAGATGAGTTAGTCTCCATCCTTGCCTCCATTTTTATACGGAAGTAACTATGCTTACTAGAAAGCTGAAATGAGCATTCATCAAAGCGTTGGATCGGTATATTTGGATCATTGTACTAAACAGTTGGACGCACCTTCATCCATTATTGCCGGTGTTGTTACATCCATTGATATTTCTCTTTGGACCAAAGATCAAGTTACTGATAGCAACTAGAATAGTAAAGGGCTTCATGCTCAATTTATGGTCATTTCTGCAGAAGAGTTAAGGAGAGTGTCGATGTATGAAACTACTAAAGAGGTTTGGGATATCTTAGAGACAATACACGAGGGTACCAAAACTATTAAGAACTCCAAACTGTAAATGTTAACCTCTAGGTTTGAAGAAATTAGAACGAAGGACGATGAATCGTTCGATGAGTTTTATGCGAAGATTAATGATATAGTAAACTCAAGTTTCATCGTAGGTGAGAAGATCCCCACATCTAAGATAGTTCGAAAAGTCCTTAGATCCCTACCTAAAAGGTGTAGACCTAAGATCACCGCTATTGAAGAAAGTAAGGACTTAGATGAAGTTAGGATATAGGAAATTGTAGGATCTTTCCAAACCTATGAACTTACCATTTCTCAACTAAAGAAGGTTAAATCCATGGTCATGAACACCATTAGAGAAGAAGAGAGTGAGCCTACTGACATGAGACCCTTTGGGACGATGAAATAGTTTATTTCGTGAAAAAATTCTAGAAGGTGATGAGGAATAGGAGAAAACCTCATGATAGGAAAAATGATGTTCCTAGTAAATTTTCAAAAGATAAGCGTGAGAATAATTACCCTAGGACTTCTAGTAAGAGAACCCAATCCGTTAGATGCCATGAGTATCATAGTTTTGGTCGCTATAAGAATGAATGTCCTAATTTGAAAAAGAATTAGAATAAAGGAAGGGGTAAGGCATTAACAGTGACTTTAAGTGATGATGAATCAGATTCGAGTGTTTAGAATGATATCTCTGGCGGTGAAGATGAACAAAAATTTATGGCTTCCACGTCTATAGCTAAGATTGAATCTGATAAGGAGAGTAAAATGGTGGAGTATGATGAACAAAGTGAGAATTCTAAGGATGGCTATGAGAATGAGACTGTTATATATGAGTTTTATTGACAACTGTTTGAAAAGAGTCTTAAAATCAAGAAGCTCAATAAATCGGTACTAAAAAAGGTTAATCAACTTGAGAGAGAGAAAAAAAAAACTATTAGGTGACCTTCAGATTCTACCTAAAATTTGGGTGAGTTGAAACTAGTAAATGAGAATTTAGAAGCTAAAGTTAAATCCTTAACTAGTGATCTAGAAAAACATAACACTCAACTTCATTCCTTTATGAGTAGTACTCAGAAACTCGATATTTTGTAGGGATGAACAAGCCTACTGGAAAGAGGCACGATCTAGGATATGTTCAAAATGGGAATACTACTGCTAGTACTTCCATGACCACGTTTGTCCCAACCACTAACAAAATTAGGAATGTACTAGAAAACATATGATCAGTCGTCCTATAAATCGGCAACAACCTCTGAGTAGGTTGAACATAGGTTTATTCCCACATGTCACCAATGTGGCGCATTGGGACACATAAGACATAGGTGTCATAAACTCGTGACTATAAGTAAAAGTCAAGATATCTCAAGCAAGATTAACTTCCTCGCCAATCAAGGTAGCCACTTAACTAAGATAATGACTCAATTAACTAGAATCACGTCTACTTCTAAGAAGGTTTGGGTTAAGAAATTTGATTTTCCTAGGTCTAATGATCAGTTTAATTGTTATCTAAACCACATTGCACTTAAAGCTCAAAATAACTCTATGATAGTGCATGTTCTAGACATATATGCGGTAGTAAATCCTTTTTCTCCACTCTCAATGATTGGAATGGCGGTATGGTTACTTTTGGGGACGAGGCTACTGCACCTATTTCAGGTAAATGTACCGTTAATATGTTTGGATTACCTGACATGTCAAATGTGCTTTATGTGAAAGGTTTAAAGTCAAATTTGTTAAGAATTAGTCAATTATGTGATGCTGATTTTGAGGTTAATTTTGTCCAGAAAAAGTGTACTATGTATGATTCTACTAGTAACGTTGTTCTTAAAGGTGTAAGAACTTCTAACAATTGTTATGGAGTTCTTCCTAATTTCAAATGTGTATAGCAGTGCCAAGATTGATGTGACGGACTTGTACCATCAATGCCTTGGCCATATGAACTATAAGAATTTGTCTAAACTTGCTAAGAAGGAACGTGTTAATGGTTTGCCTAACCTTGAAAATAATGATACCATTTTGTGTGGATTGTGTCAATAAGTTAAACACATTAGAGTAAATCATAAAAAAAAAAATTTTAATCTTGACTAACAAGACTTAATGGAACCATCCAGGATGGAGAGTCTTATTGGTAAGCGATATATTTTGGTCGTGGTAGATGATTTCGCTTGATACACGTGGATTGAGCTGTTAAGGATTTTTTTTTTAGGTATTTAGTCTTGTCATATATTTGTGCAAAAGGCTTAAAAATGAGAAAGACTTCACAATATCTAGAATTCGGAGTGATTATGGAAAAGAGTTTGAAAACTCTAATTTTGAGAACTTCTGCCTAGAGGAGGGAATCCAGTATGAGTCTCATCGTCGATCACTCCACAACAAAATGGAGTTGTTGAAAGGAAAAATCTTGTGTTTCAAGAAATGGTTAGAGCCATACTTCATGGTAAGGGACTAACTATGCATTTCTGGGGTGAAGCCATCAATATTGCGTGTCACATAATGAACAGAGTGTACCTTAGACTTGAAACTGATAAAATATCATATGAGATCTGGAATGGTAAAAGACCTACTGTCAAGTACTTTCGTGTGTTTTGCAGCAAGTGCTATATTCTAAGAAATAGAGAGAATTTGGGCAAGTTTGATTCCAAGAGTGATGAGGGAATTTTCCTAGGATACTCCGGAAGTAGTCGAGCCTATCGAGTATACGATTGTAGTCTATCAATGTAGTTGTAGATGATGATTGTAGTGATGGAGATATTGGAGGAAATTTGGAAGAGTTAGATCACTTAAATGTAGATCCCGTCACGATAACTTCGATTCTCGTTCCCTTACACACTTCTAATGGTTTAGATACATCCAATGAGGAGTCCTCACCTGATGATAGAACTAAAGCTCCTAAGGAACATTCGTCTAGAGTTAAGACTAATCATCGTACTATAAATATTATTGGAGATTTAGATGAAGGGATGAGAATTAGTAAGAGGGTTTTAAAAAACCTGCCATTTGCTAGTTATGTGTTTTAGATTGAGCCTAAGAAAGTTGAAGATGCACTTAGTGATGAATGTTGGGTAAATACGATGCATGAGGAACTAAATCAGTTTGTGAGAAACAATGTATGTCATTTAGTTCCTAGGCCTGATAATACCAATGTTATAGGTACTCAGTGGATATTTAATAATAAATTCGATGATCAAGGTACCATAACTCGAAACAAGGCTAGGTTAGTTGCCCAAGGATATGCTCAAGTTGAAGGAGTTGACTTTGATGAAACATTTGCCCCGATAGCTTGAATTCTTCTGAGCGTTGCCTACACTTTAGGATTCAAATTATATCAAATGGATGTCAAGAATGCTTTCTTGAATGAAATATTTCAAGAAGAAGCCTATGTTGAACAACCTAAAGGATGTATTGATCCTAAGTTTCCGCATTGTGTTTATAAATTTAACAAATCCTTATATAGTCTTAAGCAAGTTCCTAGAGCTTGGTATGATAGACTAACTGCATATCTCGTGGAACACGGGTTTTTCTAGAGGTGATGCAGATAGAACTTTATTCATTAGACATATTGAGGAAACCATCGACATAGTTCAAATTTACACCCATGACATCATTTTTGGTTCTCCTATAGATACTCTTGCCCATGAATTCGCTGAATGCATGAAGCACTAATTTGAGATGAGTATAATTGGAGAATTAAATTACTTTCTTGGTCTTCAAGTTAAACAAACCGATGATAGGTTGTTCATATCTCAATCGAAGTACACTAAAGACCTTGTCAAATGTTTTGGACTAGACAGCACAAAACACACTAGAACCCCCATGAGCACTAGTGTCAAGTTAGGTCATGATCCTACAGGGAACAATGTTGATTAGACACTGTATAGGAGTATGATATGTAGTTTACTCTATCTCACTGCAAGTAACCTTTAGTGCTGGGGTGTGTGTACATTTTCAGGCTGATCCCAAGGAATCTCACATGAGCGACGTGCGACATATCATTAGATATATCAATGGAATCTTAGATTATTGAATCATGTACTCTCAAGACTCTAATCTTGACCTTAATAGCTATTCCGATGTCGATTGGGCTGGAAATGCTGATGATAGAAAAGTACTTATAGGGACTATTTTTATGTTAGTGCTAATGTTGTAGCTTGGATGAGTAAGAAACAAAATTCTATCTCATTGTCCATTGCAGATGCCGAATATATAGCTGAAGGAAGTTGTTGCACTCAACTGTTTTGGATGAAGCATATGTTGAGTGATTTTGAAATTGAGCAAGGTACTATGAGTGTGTATTGTGATAACACTAGTGCCATCAATATTTCCAAAAATCATGTTCAACGCTCTTGAACCAAACATATTGATATACAACATCATTTAATTTGAGAGCTTGTAGAGACCCACGTTGTAACTCTTAAACACATCTCTATAGAAAACCAATTATCTAATTTATTTATCAAACCATTAGATGGTCTATGATTTGAATATCTTGGAAAGGCTATTGGTGTTTATATACCTATTTCATTAGGTACGTTGGTGCATGTTCATGCTTTAGTATTATGTGACATTGATTTATGCATGCATTATATTCGTTTATTTGTTTTCTAGGTAGAAAACTCATGCATTTTTTCTTCTTCTTTATTTATTTACTTTTACTATTTTTTTGTTGTTGTTTTGTGTGTTTGGTGCATTCATTCTTTAAAATAAAAAAATGGAAACTTGGAAAATAAAAATGCGGTATAATATACTTGATTTTGTTTTTTGTGATGTAGCATGAGTTTAATCGATGAGTTGTAACATAATTTCCATTGTTGACTTATGTTATTTATGGAGTACTTAGTATATGTGTCTTCCTATACCATTTGCACTCCACACTATGATATTGTTAATGGAACTCTACCGCATGTGTGAGATTTGAGATGGCAATCACATGTTAGTAAGGTGACTTTGAACATGAATTGACCTTATTTATTAGAACTAAGATTAAGTTTATTCCTGATAATAAAAAGCTAAATATCTTATGTTCTTCTTCGTATCTTATTTGACTCGAACAATTAAGCCTGCGTGATTTCTCATAACCTGGTGCCTATAGTCAACTGACTTAGGTTAGCCGGCATAAAGCTCGCTACAGGGGTCATTTTAGTCACTTAATAAAGACGAGTCTGCACTTAAAATGTGAAAAACAATAGTGAGCCTACAATATTGAAAGTTGGGAAGATAAAATATGCTCGAAATCAGGGGGAGAAAAGAAAATTTCCATACAGAATGAGCTTTTCTGTAAAGGTTCTAATGTGATCCAAATGGTTTGACTTTCAAAAGTAGATGAATACACTTATTGGCAATGATGTTTGGCGTGTTATTTCTCAACAAATTAAGGTTTGGAGTTCTACTTTGAAAGGATTAGTAACACTTTACACATATGAGTCACTTATACAATTTACTCCACGTTCACTTGAGTTACGTATATGGGAAGAGTTATTGTTCATTGCTTATACTTATGCATGCTAACAACTATATTTTTGGGTTATTATATGCTAATTCTCAATTCCTTGTCATTTGTGACAAAAATAGGAGTAGTATTAGTAGAAATCTGACTGATATTTTGATATTGTACTTATAGTTTTTGAAGTACTTAAGTTTTTGATTTGACATTAACATTGAATGTTAAAAAAAATTATTCGAAAATATATAATATTTGTTTCAACTAGATTAAGTTTTGATGTTTAGTAATATCAATATTTGTTTTGGTATGATGGTTTACATTGATATTGCGTTTTAATTTAGCTGGTATGATTTAATGCATCTTATTTTAGCTGGTATGACTAATGATTAACTGTTTGAACTCTGTTTATCCATATTACTGTTTCACGTGCTTTTACATAGGGTATTGAGTTGTCTATTTCACGAAACAGGTTTACAAAAAAAAGAAAAAGCACATTTCAGTCAAGATAGATGGGTTTTTGCTGTAATTGGCAAATCTATGAACAAAAAGGACTAGATTTAATGAGTTTTAAAAGTTGAGTAAAGCTGCAAATATTATAAATTGAGTTATATTAAGTCTAGGTTTCGATAATGGAAAGAAGGAAAGAACGGCGCTGCAATTTCGATAGACTGTCGCCATGACTTTGCTCGAGCGGCAGAAATAGAAACGTTGTTATTAGCTTGTCGACTGGCCTTCATTCTAGCAACACACTGTCGCTCGCCTGCCACCCAGAGTTCTCTCGAGCAACAGGGTTATCCGAAAAATTCTAATTCGCATTTTTAAGACTTTTTATCCGGCCCATTTATTCCTAAACCTACAGTATATACACCAGAATGCCTCTGAACGTTTTTTTAAGGTTGAACATTGAGAAAACATTGATTGCTTCATATCCTCTCCATCAAAATCATATACAAGCTTTCAACCTTCATTGTTTGACTTGTCCTTGGCATTGAAAACATCAAACCTATAATCTAAATACCAGAATGCTACTTCATACACATCTATTAGAGTGTTGAAGATCAATGGAAGGTGACTGGAGTTCCAGTTGTTAGAGAACGCGGAGTTCTTCGTTGATCCACAGGAAATATATGAATTCGTAAAGTCAGAAGTTGGTACAGGAGCACACAATCCAAGAGGACTGTGAGAATTACAGTCAGGATGTCAGAAAGTACTAATGGTAATCGAGTCTAGTTGACTTTAAGTTCTAATTTGTTTATAGTAGATTGTTAACTGCAAAGCCGGAGTTTTTATCCAATTAGGTTTCTACGTGATCATTTCTTGTGTTTATTTATTGCTATCATATAACCGCAGCAATTCAAGTTAGAAAAATTGACTTGATTGATTAATCATGTATAGATAATTAATAGTGACTTGTTGATAGTTAATTTATTTATTTTTAGTTCCGTATAATCACCTGTTCACCCTCCTCTAGGTATAATTTGGGTCGAATCTCGTAATTTCACTAACAAAATACAACCATTTTTATTTTCAAATCGATTTTAAGATTGTCAGTAAAATTGACACTGGATATAATATATTTAAGAAATAACAAACAAGAAATTAATACTGCAAAAGAAAAAAATTAAAAACTAAATGGAATAACGAAACAGCAAATTTATGCGTGCCTGCGTGGGTACACAAAATATCGTTAAAATAGATATACCCATCATTTTAAGTTCTTAGGGTTTTGTTGAGCACCTGTCTCCCATGATAAAATTGAAAAATCAATAGAAACTAAGCGCTAGGTTTCTACATCGACGAACTAAATTTTATGTGAACATTATCATCAAGATTCAGACAAGGACTAATTGAAAAAAGAAAGAATATATTTTGGAACAGAGAAATTTGTATATGGAAGTGTTGAAAATGGCCTTTCTTATAGGCTCTAAGAGTGACTTAATAGACCATTAATATTATCATTAGTCGGACAAATGATTTCCCCATTGACATAGGCTATAAACTAGGAGTTGAAAAGGCTGCAAGGGTAGATGGAAATAAATAAAAAATAAAGACAAAACGTGGACCTTACTAAGGGGTCAAATTTCGATTTATCATTCAATGTATGTAGGTGTGCGCATGACTTCAATAGACCAAGGTACTAATTCGATCCGTGATATGTACCCCTTCGAATGCACATAAAAAAAAAAAGTTATATGCTACACACGATTACACCTCTTAAAATGTGATCATATATAAACTAGTCATTGCCTTCTTATTTTTCCTATTTGGGACAAGCTATATAATTGTGCTTCCCAGCTAACACCTAACAACTTTTAATGAGTACATTTTGATCTTCGATTTCTCATTTATTAGCCAAGTAAATATATGATTTCAATGTTCTCACGGAGAAAAACATGAATCTACTTTAATCTTCCAAAAAATAGAAATGAGTCCTACTCAAAATTATGCTAAAACACACTCATTTTTCACCAAGCAATACTGCAATAATGTTATTTAATGCTGGAAAGAGTGGAGTGGCGCTGAAGTGGGTTGCAGGGAAGCTGGGGTTGGAGTGGATTATTGCATAGCATTATTGACCAACTCGCTCTTATTTTTCAAAATACTTTATTTGCCTACCGTATTTTCAAATAAGAGAAAAAACAGTACATACAAAAATTAAAGCAAACTATCAGAATATTGGATATAAACCATTATCAGAGAAAAAAATGTGTAATAAATGAAAGATTAAGAATAAGAAAGTGGCAAAATAATGTATGGACATAAGTATGACAGCTAGCAAAGATTAAGAGTTTTAGTACAACTAATAAGTGGAGCAACAAAATAAAAATCCTGTTTCAACATAAAATACCCATGGTAAATTGAAGAACTGTTTTAGGGACATTAAATTCCTCTATAATGACCTACTACTATCTTATTCGTATTATTTTAAAAGTGTGGTTACTTATTCCGATTTTAGATTTTAATAATTGTATATTGAAGCATT
>CAIGRS010309048.1:0-19415 GCA_903798395.1 Fraxinus floribunda
ACACATTTCATCAACTTTTATTAATATTTACTAAAAAATTGATTTTAATCTCCACCAAACAAGGGTTAAAATTAATTATTAGCTTTGACTTAAATTAAAATCTAGACTTTAAGCCCTATCAAACAAAGTCTTATTATAAATGATGATTGTTGACAATGTGCTTAAGAATTCATTGTCTAATAAAGTTGTAATCGATAACAATACACTTGGTGAGTTTCTCTATGTTGTCCCTTTCTCTACGTCATTTTCGCTATTTCATCAATGAAATTTCGACATGTCATTATATGTGCATGTATGTTAAAGTTTATAATTGATTATAATTTGTGGATTCTAAAAAATGTGATAAAAAAAGTAGGTAAAATTATGAATCCTATGAACGCATGAAAAAACTTGTCACATAACGTGTAATAGTGATGGTAAAAAAATCCGCCCCATCACTTTAAGCTATTATTTTTATTTAGGTTTGAGTTTAATTTTGGATTAAAATTTGATTTGACTTCAACTTCTATTTATAAATACAATTAATGTCGATAAAAGTTTCTCGTTTTTGTGTTTAAACATGCATTAATACGATTATAATTTTCATAAGCATACGTTTTGCTGCACGAGGAAGAAAGAAGGATGTGGACGAGGAAACGGGAGTTTTTAACGTACATGCAATGAGACATATGACAATTGAATCTCTGCAACCCTGTCAACGCAAAAGCAGCATATACCAAATTCTTTACAATGGCCGGCTAATCAAATTTCACATTCTTGTGAAAGTGACGAAAAAGTCATTTGCTATGAACGCAGTTACTATATAAGCATAACATAAAGGATGATTAGTACAAAACATTCTTACTTTTCACTTTTATTGTGCACGACGAATTTTTCCCTTCTCTCCTCGCCTTCGGTGAAATCACGCCTTCGGTGAATTTTTTTATTTTATTTATTTAAACAAACATAAATTCTTTCAAAGAAAATATAAAGATCCGGGAAAAAAATGAAATGTATATTAATTTGCCTATACAGATGATTCCGTAATTTTCAAGATGTCAGGGTTATCTCTATGAATAATTGAATACCTCTTAGGGTTATCTTATATTTACTCTCGAGAATTATGTTGTAAACTAGATGAAGTTGAATTTTCAAGGGCAAGTTCGATGTTAATTTATGGGGAAATATATTTTGTGAAATAATAATAATAATAATAATTATTATTATTATTAAGAATCCATGTTTATAAAATAGGAAAAAAGTTACAAGTCCACATGCAAAATATGTGACTAATAATAAGAGTTTTGCTGCTTGTGAAGAAGCACAAGTCAAGAATTTCACCGGAACACACACATGGGTCCCGCAATTTTTTATTTTAATGCACTGTGAGATCCACTCATTGTGAGTTTTCTGTGAGAATATTTCTGCATAGGGGGAAATGTACCAAATATGGACTAATATTGTAGGATGTTGTATATAGTGTAATATATATTGGATTATTTTAATAGTTGGTATTGCATCACTTCTGCCTAAAGTTTAAATTGAAGATCAACTTTCTCTACCGTTTACTTAGGTTAAGAATCTCTGCAACAATTGTCTTAAAATTCAAATTAATCTAATTATTTCCTACTTTAAATACTTGAATTAAATTTGCTTAGTAGTAATAGACATACATTTTGTATATAATAATTACGCATTACAATACATAAAAGAGAAAAATATTTATCGTTCGCTATTGATGAGAAGGTTGTAATGCGAAAGAGAGAATTTGTGAATTTTACTTCAACATTTTGCTAGGAAAAAGAAATATTCCCATATTGGTTCTTGCAAATTTACTCCAAGAGACGATAGTAATCAATATGCAAACCATATAATCAAAATTGAAATCATCTCTTAAATACCATATTTAACCATGACCAGATAAAAAAGTGCTGTCAAATTTCAAAAATTACATCAGTATCTGTTTTTGTAAAACAAGAATATGGCATTATGCCAACGCTACTGTTTCAGATCAATTGCAAGTATCAAACAGAAAAACCAAAACCTTAAAACTAAGTGGAAGAGACTCCATTCTAATCAGCTCAGTTCAAGTAAAGATAAGAACTATTGAAAGGACAACCACCTTACAAAGAAACGGTAGAATTCAAAGACCTCAAGATCACCCTACGAACGTCAAGTTCCAATTTTGATTATTAGTAGAGAGTAATATATCAAAATCTTAGTCAAGTGTATATCTGATTCTGAACCCATCTCCTTTTTCTATATCGAGATTTACATGTCTCAAAGAGGAAAGACATGCATATGTAGGCATTAACTTCTTTTTGTCTCGAAGATTTTTACCTAAACCACCATTTCTGAATAGCAGTAATTGGAGTGTTCAGGAAAGGCGCGTAGCGTTGGATTAGAGGATTTACAATCCTCCCTATCCTGGCCCATGCACTTTGATGGTAACCAGCAGTTGCAGGGGCCTGGTACATAAGCTTTAAAAGCTGCCAGAAAAACAAAAAAAATGTTCACATTCCATATGATTACTAACTTTAATAAACTATAAAGCAATATTTTTCACAGGAACCATCACTATTAATGTATGTTTAAAACCAAAAATATATAGACCTTGTGATGAAATGTAGGGTTAAGTTTAAAGTAAAAGTTACTTTTGAGGAGTTACTTTTTTCTTACTTTTCATGTAAAAAGAGTTGCTTATTTTTTGAGAATCAGTTTTACTTTAATGTCAAAATAAGTAATTACTTCCAGCTCATACCACTAAAATTATTTATTCTAAAACATATTAACTTACAAGTAACAAAAGTTATTTTAGCCAAACAAGCTGCAAGTTTTACATTTTTAGAGAAAAATATTTGGATGTGGGGGCGGAATAATTGCCCATGAAGTTCCCTAGTAGACAAACGATGAGAGACACACTACACACCCAAACATTTTATAGAGAGCTGAATCAAATGTTCTTATAAGTTATAATACAAGATCATCTGAACTGCTCTAAGACAGTACCAGGTAAATGTTAGACCTTGTGATATAGCTAGAAATGGTATAACCTGGCATCGTCATAAAAAAATCAAAATGTACACCAAACAAGCAGAAAAGAAAATAATTTTTTTCCTCAAATTCTGCAGTTGCTCGTTTCAGGGATAGACTCGCGACACTATCACAGCCAACTATACCTCAACAAGAAAGACAAAATTCTAGGACAACTAAAGAAATTGAAGTAACATAAAAATAGAAACAATTCCGTATTCAAGTGTCAAAAGAGGAGATAACACACCTGCCAGTACATAAATGCTTGTATAATATTGCGCTGCCACCTGTGTGGTTAAGTAATAAATTGAGGAATTAAGCTTACGTAATTATTTTTTGGGTAAATTGAGGAGAGATAAATGCTTGTATGACCTTGCAATGCCACCTGGGGTCCCAAACCTTTGAAGGTTGTGATTATATGGTTCCGAACCTTTGATTTCTAGCACCAGGAGTCCCAAATATTTCAAATGAATGTTCAGGGGTTCTATTTGGACGGAAAACATTAAATTGACTGTTTCGAAAGAAATAACCATTTTATCCTTAGTTTGATTTAAAACAAATAAATATAGAAATTAAAAGAAAAAAAGAATGAAAAAACTAAAAAAAGAAAAGAAAAACAAAAATGGATCTAATCATCTTCTACCCCCTCTACACACCCTGCTCCCACTCCCACCCCTCACCATCATCTACTTCCACCTCCATGCCCTACCCATCTGACCACACCACCCCATCGCCACCACCTCCACCGTCAATTTTTCCTCCTCCCCTTCTTTTCCATGTAACTCTTTTAGGAACCCACCTTCTTCCTCGTTTTTCAACATGCGCAAGAGTGGGGAAGAAAGACACTGAAAAATTTCGTAAAATAGAAAACACAGAGGCCAGAAGCAGTTCACCAAAAACAAGAAAAAAAGTATATCAGAATATGGAGGAAACGTCAGAGGAAAAAGATGTTTTACTGGCTACAATTATCTCAGCCCACGAAACCCTTTCACAGTCTTCATATAATTCTCCATTTTGTAAGCACCATGATTTACCCAACTTTATCTGATGGTTTGTTTTTTAAGGCACAGGCAAACCCTTTTGGTTCTATCTTAGAAGGCACCTGCAACTCTATGTCTTCATCTTTCTTTAATTTCATCTTCTCAATAATTTTGTCCCATGCCTTATCCACAATATTTTTTTGGTGCACTTTCTGATCTAACAGATTTCTCTTCGTGAAATGGAGGGCGAAACTCGCAGAGGGAGGAAATGGAGTGTTGGGAGGAGAGAACGAAACAAAATAAACAAATTGGTGAATTCCAGTTGGGGGGTGAGGTGTGAAGGGGGAAGAAGATGATTGGATCTATTTTTGTTTTTTGTTTTCTTTCTTTTTTTATTTATTTTAAATCAAACTAAGGATAAATGATCATTTTATTCAAGAAATTGACCTTTTAGCTGTCAATCTGACGTCGTCCGTCCAAAAATGACCCCTGGCGCTGAAGTTTGCAAGGTTAGGAAAACTTCTCATGCTAGTAATCAAAGGTTTGAATCCCAGGTGCAATTTACCCTCTTTTTTCAAAAAAGAATCCGAAGTTCCAGAACAAAAATCATCAAACCCAGAATAATATAAAGAAGGAAGCAGAGATACTGACGAGAAAAGAGAGATAATCAGAAGGAATCCAAGCCCAATCTCAGCTTGTGAAGACAGAATGCTAAGGGTGGTTGTGTTCGAATCAACCCAAACACAGGTCTCTTCCAAGTATTTCCTGCAGAATCCATGCAAGTCAGTCACAGACATTAAAGAAAGGAACTTATATGGAAACAAATAAAGCATCTAGATCAATTCAGTCATGTCAATCTCTCTACTTGTCCTACAAAGGAATGCATAGAACTATAACTATGAATATCAAATAAAACTGTCGGTTGGTTCACGGAAATTCTACTCAGATTTTTTCCCATTACGTCTCTTTCTAGTTCAAGCAAAGGCCACCATCACATCACATATATTTGTTCTTAGCAGCATATATCTTATGGATCAGACACTTCACCATTTAGTTGCAAGTGGACCCATGTTTGTCTTTTTCTAACATTAAAAGAAAGTAATAACACTACTGATTTGCAAATTTGACAGCTGGAGACTTGAGTTCACAAAACTGGCGTGAATTAGGCTCTTATTCGAATTCAAGATTTTAGGAGTCCTCCACCCAACACGACTTAACTTTAGGCATATACGGATCACATATTAACAAATAAGAAACAACTATTTATTCCCTTGACATCCTCAAATAAAGGATTCTATCTAAATAATTCCCCAAAGTTTTCTTAAATTTTTTGTATAGTAGAAATTTACCATTCAATAGCCTAACATTAACATAGAAGTAACAAATCCCATCTGATATACAGCCTAGTAGCCCAACACACCAATATAAAAAACGCAAAAGAGCGCCTAAAATTACTACAAACACATTTATGGTTTCCTTAGCAGCACCATGTCAGTACAACCTGAAAGAAATGCAAGTCCACGCTATGCAAATTGGGGAACTATATCTCGTATAAACCAAAGAATATATTATGAAATGCTTCCACGACTATATTTCAGCTCCGCACAAGATTCATTTCACTGAGAAATGCCACCGGACAATCATAATATTGAAGAAATTTGAAGCACTCGACAATTCCAATCAAACCAGCAATTAGAATACACGTACATATAGACTTGCTTACCTGTACAAGGTGGATCTGCTAAAGTTACGCCTAAGAAACTTTGCAACATGCTGAAGGGACAAGCACAAAATTGGAATCAAAGCAACTGCGAACATAGAACATCAGCATATTATGTGCATGGAGAGGCGGAGCTGGTATAGATTAGGTAAATAAGACGAAAAAAGCAGCATAACAGAAGTGGAGTAATACTAACATTTGAGGCACAGATTTGTAGTGATAAAGGTAAGGCAGTAGATAGAGTAGATAAAATCTTTGGTAACTGCCACTGATTGAAACCAAACTTGCAGAGCCTGCAAGTTCCATGCTCTAGGTTTCTGCAAGCAATGACTAGTTACTAGAATCGGTGAATCTGTGAATAGAACATAATTCAATCACAGGAAAAGATAATTAATAAACTAACTGGAAACTACCCCATATAATGAATATAATGAATACAGAGAAGAACATGCAGTCCCCATGAAGGAAAGCCGAAATGCCCTGTTTGACAGATTCTTAGGAACAAGAGGAAAGATTGCAAGAACTGCCACCACAAAAACCTGCAAGGAAAAACATGTACACCCACCATCTTTTAATAATAAACTAAAAATTAATAAGGAGGTGTGCATAATACAACAGCTTAGGGAAATAACACCGACCAACAAAGGGAGAAATTAAAAATATTGGTATTAGAATCTCATTAGCAATCATAAGGTTTCCAAATCAACACAGATGCAGATGTACTGCTCTCATGATTAAATCCAATTCAGACAAAGGGGCATACCAACCTCAGTCCCAACAAGCAAACTGCTAGGTAACCTTGATTTCGTGATTCTTGATCTCCCAATTACAATTCAGTTGGGAAATAGGAACACAAGAGAGTAATTAACAGATTTATCCTAAAAGCAACAAGAAAGCTTAAGATTTTCAAAGAAAACAAGATTAGATTAGAAATGGTGAGCTAAAATCAGAAACCTGTTGGTAACTGAAAAATGAATAAAAATATAATAGACATCTGATAGACTCCCAATCCAGTGCACTTACGCAAGAAAGGAGAAAAGGAATGAAACATTGCCAAGTCAGTTAGTCATCAGCTAGGGGTAAAAGAGTAATAGTATGTAGTAGGAGAATTTTAATAAATGTGAAGGAAGATAGGACGTTGGGATCATTCTGTCTACTGGAATTCAGTTAGAGGGGAGAGACCGGGCCTCTCTAATAGCCCTGGATTTTGTCAGTTACTTTTCAGTTCATTCTATCAATACACAATCATTTGGCTATTATCATCCATTGAGTTTTTTCTGTTAATACAATTCCTGCAGGTTATTCTTAAGTAAGGTCATCGGCCGAACGATAGCACCAGGGGTCCTCGCATAATTTTAGCCATAAAAAGGCTGAAGGAATTATGGAAGGCATAAGAGTCATACGAGTAACAATTATCTAATATGGTGATATAGTAAGAAACTTGGACAAAACTTTTTTTTTGTTTAGGTATATTTAAGAAAAGCAGAGATGGAATCATTTCAGCCAGGAATATTTGGTATATATTGAGAGAGCGATAGAGACAGAGAATTTTTAACATTCATGGAAATATCAAAGAAAATATTGAAAAGTGTAATAATAAAAAAAACGCATGAAAGCAGGTAGACGACTTAAGAACCTTAATAAGTTAAAAATTCTTGGGGACTAAGTTATATTTTCAAAGGGACTCAATTCAATTTCTTTGTTTCACAATTTATATTGACAAAAATAAAATTTCCAAAACCCCCTACCTGTCATAGGTGATGTTATAATATTAGAATTAGCTATCAACATTAAGTGCTTAGAAGATAGGAACATTATCAATAATGGAAATTCTAGGGAAAAATACCCCTCTTAATAGAACACTAGATATAAAAGCCAATTTGTATTTTCGAAGTCTCAAGGTGGAAGTCAAACAACTCAAAGTTAATTTGGAACTTTCGAGGCAGTTACATTACAAAAGCAACTGATCACAACCCAAGCTTTCATTACAATCAGCATGGTACATATGATCATAGAATTAGGACCCTGCAGATTTGGTATATCTTAGACAACAAGATTACATCAAATTTACGTATGAAATGTTAACTACATGCACTTGATAACATTCCACTTTTGGGGTCACTGACGTACTTTCCTTGATATTGGAAAAAGATCACCTGATATTTTGGAACATTGAAGAAGCCATAGCTCCCGTTGTTATTAGCTCTTGAACATAAATGTTTTTGTTCTCACATCTTCCTAGCGTATCTGTGTATATATTGGACTTCTAATTTAAGAACAAAACATACCCAAGCATTGACAGAAAATTGAATAGTTTGTCTATCCCAACGCAGAGATGTTGAATTTGGAGCTGGAGTTGTGGATGTGCCAGTCGTTCTACTTGTATAACCTACGAATGAATTTAAGTAGAGTTCAGGTAGATAGCATATAAAGAGAGTGCAAAACATTGCATACCAATAATTAAATTTTTCAAATTATGAAGCATTAACTATCAGAGGCTGAAATCTAGACCTGAGTTCTGTGTATGTGAGTTACTATTTCTTGCAGAAGATGTTGAAGATGCTGCCGCTCGCTGAGATGTACTGCCAGTAGCCATTGGCTCAACAATCAGATCAGGATCCTGCATAGTAAAATACATCATATTAACATAAAATAATCTCTCTCAAGGGGGAGCCTACAGGAGAAACATGTGTTACCTACATTCTTTAATGAATGTATAAACCTATCATCGATAGAAAGCAGATAAGCCATATAAAAAACCACAGAAAGCCAAAGACCCATAAAAGGGCTATGTTTACGGCCATCATTATCACTCAAAAAGTCCATTCATGAATCTGTGAATACAAGTCTCACAGTCATGATTTCACATATAAATGGACAGAGAGAAATGGCTTTAATCAGTTCAGAAACTGTTATCTGAACTGCCAACATGAAAAGTAGGCAGAAGTTATACAATTAAAAATCAACCATATCTTGTTCAGATTTTGACGCTCTGAGGTCACTAAATGAACTAAAATAATGGAGTCAGAAAAACAAAAAGGGAACATGAAGCAATAAGAAATGTGCAGTATTAATACGAACAAAATTACTAAAGCGGCAACGCCCATTTTAAAAGGACAGTCTAAAATTACAAGAAAACCATTAAATTACAACGAGAAAGATAGATTCTGAATTAAAAAGGCCAATAATCAGACACTGAACAAGAAGAAAACTTGAAAAGTACAGTCCAAAACCACATCCTCATATTCTAACATCCGGTTTTATCAAATTGTTCATCTTTATCTACCTGACGACAACAGTAAATCATTTGAAACATAGAAAAATACACCCTAACTGCGTTACATTAATAGCTACAAATTATCACATGCCTACTACACAAACACTCAAAATAATAATAATAAATGATTCGATTCAAGAAATCACACCAAAAAAAAATTCCAATGAAATACTCAATCCAGTAAATAGTAACCAAAAACCTAAAAAATGGGTTCACACCATATACTCTTTTCAACTACAGAAATAAATACAAAATCATCTTACAATGTAACGCTGGTAGAACTTGCGCTTGTAGTGGTTAATAACATCGGAGTGGGATGCCATGCTGGGAGGAATAAGAATGTTTGACCAATAATCCGCCCATCGTGGGTCGTTGTCGTAGTCGTAAGCCGCCGCTGCCATTTTCTTCAACTTCTGAGGATCTTCTCCCATTTCTTACAAACTATTACGAGTCGAGATTTACACTCTGTAGTCTTCGATGCTATAGTAAATAATGTGAAGAGACTCGTCGTTTACTAGGATTGTCTTTTTTTATCGTTCAAATAAAATACAATTACTTTTGCGTTCATATGCACGGTAAATACCGCTGGCTCTCCGTTTTACTTCCAAGTAAATGAAAATCTCCATCAAGATAGCACTTTTCTAATTAATATTAATAAATAATAATTTCAATTAAACTTTTTTATCTTTTGAGGGCCGTTTTATTCACTTTATAAAATGAAAAATATAGTCGTTATTCAACTCCACATAAGAAATAGAATTCAAAATGTTAACTTGATGTGATGAATAACAATCATATTTTTCATTTTTATGAATTAAAAATGAGGAATAAACAGGGCTAAATAGTATTACTTGCAATCGCTCACTACTGTAATCGTCCTACATAACATATATGTGATGGTTAATGATTTGATGCATAAGACAATTAAAAACTACTGTAATAATGTATCAAATCACTAACTGTTCACATATATGACACGTATGACGACTATGATAGTAATCGATTGTAAATTAAATTACTTATTTGTTTAATTAGGCAAGCAGCGAATGTAAAATTTCACTCTTTAATCTCTACTACCCTGTGAAATAAATAAATATAAAAAAAATTCTCTTCACACCGCTACAAAAATATAAATGAGAATTTAAAATATTTTGAGGGATAATTAACATTGAGGTTTCAAATCATTAAAAAAAATATGTAGATTTTATCTAAGGACTTTGCTACACTAACATAGGGGGGCACCCTATGTGAATCTATCATTATCCTTTATCTAAACCTTTTTGTAATAGTGCTGAAGCAATGAAAGGATCTCTAGACGATTTTCGTCCAAAAATTCATTAGTTGACCAAAAGTCAGTGTGGGTAAAATGGTCTTATAAATCTTATTAATAAAAATGGTAATTTACATCGAAAGTCCCAAATTTTTAGAAAATGTATAGCAGAGATCCCCAAACCTTTAATAATTGTGTGCCCAAAGGATCTCCAATGATTTTCATCCAAAAATTTGTCAGTTGACAAAGATATTCATCTTTCGTGATCCACGCAAAATCCATTCCCAACGACTAACTTGTAACCCACCAACCCCATCGTTCAATACATAAGGGAGAATTCGCCACCGTCACTATTGTTGATTTTTCCTATATAAATTCCCCCATGTATTTTCTTTGTTGATGCGGCAATTCCTCGTCACCTTTGCTAAGTCATAGGTTGTAAACGAAGTTGTAAATGAGACTGTACAAATAGCATGACTCTTTTTTGTGACGTCAAAATAATATTAAACTTCATATTTGAATTTTTTTACTTTACTTTAATTTATCTTATGCTTAGCCCTTGTTTGACGTACATTCTTTTAAAATACATTATTTCAAAACTCATTTTCAACCATACATATTTCAATAAAATAATATTTTTTTCATCACATCAATACCTTCTCTATACTTTTTAACTACGCATTTCTCATCATATCACTATTTAAAATACATTATTTCGTCAATAATATTCATCAAACACACAAATCCAAAAAAAAAATTAATTTTTTTAACTACATATTCTCCAAAAGTACTATTGAAGAATATATATATATATATATTTTAATAAAGGCCACCAAACAAGGCATTTATTGAATTCTAATTCGAAAATGAATTAATTAACCGTGTTGACCTTTTTTTGCCCTTTTCAAATTATTATTATAAAGAATTTTGCTATTGGTACCCGGAGTGTTTACACTCCGAGTTACCCGCCCCTCACATAAGTGAGGGGCCCACCGTGGACCCCGCGTAAAATTAACATAATATTCGATTTCTTACTATAGCAAAACTCTATTATAAACGCAGCTACTCGTGGCATAGTACTTGCGATTTATAATACCAAAGTATTTAACATAATATTCGATTTCTTACTTTGGTTAAATGGTACAAGTTCGAAGAGAAAAAACTTTAGCACTTGAACCCATGATATGTTTTAATTTGACCTCACGTTGTACGAGTATGACAAAGTTTAAATTATAATTTTCATGCTGATCAATATACTTTTTATTTTCTCATATGAATTCACAATTTACTATTCATATATCTTATAAGTACTTAAAATACTATCAAATAAGCACTTTATTTATTTATTTATTTATTTTTTAAACTCTTCAACGAAGCCATACTCACCCAATTTGCAGTTGAAAATATTTTGTGGGAGACGATCGTCTGAACACGTTGCCACCAAAGTTTCAGATTTCACGTCATTTTTAATTTAACATAATATTCGATTTCTTACTATAGCAAAACTCTATTATAAACGCAGCTACTCGTGGCATAGTACTTGCGATTTATAATACCAAAGTATTTAACATAATATTCGATCTCTTACTTTGGTTAAATGGTACAAGTTCGAAGAGAAAAACTTTAGCACTTGAACCCATGATATGTTTTAATTTGACCTCACGTTGTACGAGTATGACAAAGTTTAAATTATAATTTTTATGCTGATCAATATACTTTTTATTTTCTCATATGAATTCACAATTTACTATTCATATATCTTATAAGTACTTAAAATACTATCAAATAAGCACTTTATTTATTTATTTTTTATTTATTTATTTTTAAACTCTTCAACAAAGCCATACTCACCCAATTTGCAGTTGAAAATATTTTGTGGGAGACGATCGTCTGAACACGTTGCCACCTTCAAAGTCTAAAGTGCAGTAAAAAATAAAGATCCCAACAAAATAATAATAATAACAAACAATATTTGAAAACAACAATTTAATAATAACAATAATTTAAATTTTATTTTATTAAATAGATATTTAAAGAAAAAGAAAAAGGTATACAACCACCTTCCGCCACCGTCCCAGCGCCAATATAATTGGGGCGGAACCAGGCACCATGGAGCTTAGATTTTCGGATCAAATTATCATCCCTAATTGCAAACATCGAAATAACTATAAACTATGTAATGAAAGAGACTTGGAGAACGCCATGTAAACCTCGACTCACATCAATCAGATCTTTTCTTCAACCAAAGGAAACAAGGTGCAGATATACAAGATATATGTCTTGTTTTGTACGGATTAAAATCAGATTTTAATCTAAATCAAAGTTAAACAATCAATATTAACCACATCTTTCATGGGTCCCACAACCTTTCAACCACACATTTCAAAAACTTTTATCACAATCTACTAAAAATCTAATTTTAATCCACGCCAAACACCCCCTTAGTATGCATACTTATAAAAATAAAAAAAGAAGAATATATTAATTACTTTTTCTTCTTTAATGCCTTCCAAATTTATAAAGCCCACTTAACAAAATGGGCACTTAATATTGGAATAGTACAAAGAATACTTGTCCAATCTACAATAAATAGAAGAGAAGATGGTTCAATTATTTTTGTGTAAGCTGTTTCAATAAAACCAGGATTTTTACATGAAATGCAAATGGAAACTAATTAAAAAATAATTTGAAATAGAGGAAACCTGTTACAGTGTGCATACTTTCAATAAAAGCAGCTTTTAAGCACGATCAAGCATCATTCTTTAGCCTCTCTCACTGAAACTTGATTACAAAAACCTCCCAGAGCTTGTTTAAATGGCTCCATTAACTTCTCCAGCTGCTTTGGGAATTATTGAAGAAATCTGAACTATATTCTTGACTTCCAAATGCCATCCTTTGGAACATTCTGATCTGTGCAGATTGTTCCCTTGAAGTAAAAATTCCACTTTGGCCGGGTATCATTCCATTGTTCAAATCTGTTAATTCCTCCATAGTTTCTAACGCTCTCACTACCTGGTGATTAAGAAAGAAAGGAAGGAAAAATTATCATAATGAGCAGTGTAAAACAGTTTGTGATGAATTTAAAGTCTAGAGACATTTGAAGGATTAAAAACACTGTTTGTCTTAATCATTGAACATTGTTTTGTTCCAAAACTGAACTTCCATCCGTCCACCTCCATCTTTTGAAACTAACAAAATTATTGACTTTTCGATGGATATGATGATGTAATCTAAAAGGACTGTTAATGCATTGGTTTTTTTAAGAACAAGCGTTTACACTAATTTTGATGACAAAACAATGCATTAATGCACTTCTCAAGCCATCTCATTTCTATCATAAAAGTCAACAGTTCCGTTACTTTCAAAAGACATACACAGAGTGCCTAAATTGAAATACAATGCAATACGACGTTGATTAAAAACTACCTGACTCATCCTTGGCCTTTTTGAAGCTAAATGACGCACACAAGCAGCTGCTGCTTCAATCATGCGGAACATTTCACTTGCAACAAAGTTCTTTTCCAGCCTAGGATCTACTATCTCTTCAAAATATTCCGTGTCAAGTGCTTGGGTGAGCAATGGTCGAGCCTGCAGGATAAGGTGGTATCAATTGAACTGTTCTCCAGGAATATAGAAGAAATATGACTCTAATTGCAATGATAACTATTTGGAAAAAAAAAAATCAATTCCAGTTATAATTCTACCACTTATGCTTTCAGCACAAATATATCACAACTCACTCTGTCTCTACATGAACCAAAACCAACTTTGTTATATCATTTTCTTCCAGTTATTTCTTAAAAAACTCAAGTCTATGGATGTACCACAATTTATTGTTTCGATTTGGGGGAGGGACATGAGAAATTCTCAGAATTTCATTTTTCATTTCCATGTAGTTGGATGGAAATGATAATCTCCCAACTGATTCACCCAAATGTTGCATGCAGAGATTTATGGTCACATATCTGAAAATAGCTTATCAACAACACTTATATGCATTAACTTTATAATGTCTGTCGTTATCATAATTTCAGTGTTTACCTTTCTACTACGTTACACATTGCAACGTCAAATTCCCTATGCTATGGGGTTCTACAATTTTGCATCAATAGAGAAGATCATGATCCTCCCTCGAATATGGCCAAGGGCCCTTTCCAGGTAGGGCAGGTGGCTGTATCCCTACTACTAGGGACTTATGCTATGAAGGGGGATTCATTTTATGTTTCCATGGAGGTTCTCAACTTGCATGGGCATATTCCAAATCCAATGCAAGACAACAACGATGGTTATGAGGAGCAAACAAAATACATAAATCGATGTATGATAATCGCTTAGCATGACAAGGGCACGGGATATAATGTCGGCCATTTTATCTTTAATTACCAGTCTTTCACAGGCCCAAGGTCTGGTTGTATGTCCATTCCTATATTTTTTTTTCAGTATTAATAAATATTCCACCCATGTAGTTGTTTGATTTTTTTTTATTTTTATTTTTTGTAAAAAAAATGGAACAAACATTGGCATCACTAAATTCAGTCTTCTAGTCTCTCTTAAGCTACCATATCACAAAGTTTCTTTACTCACAGAAGTTTCAACCGGGACTGTTAAAAGTTTGGTCCCCTGATCACCTCTCTAGTCATGGCATAGCTGTATTGGATGAGTTGAATAGAGGCAATGAAGTTGATAAATGACACATTATATTGAGCATGTCATCAATGCAGCAACAAAATTGAAACAAATGCTAACAGGCAGGCAACCACTATTAAAAAGGCATACTGATGGAACCGTTAGTTTTTTAGGCCACCAAAATCAAATTAAAGAAGTAAATGAATAAGATTGTTAAAAAATATAACAATGATCTCTTCAAAGTCAACGTGGAACAAGCAATGGCAGCAGAAAATGACTTGTTAAGTTCAATTTCCCAATTTAATTTGTGGCAATTTTTAGAGACTACATAAGAATATTTCTGGTTAAATGAAATCAAATATTGCAACAAATCCGCATGTAGTGGAACTAATCTACAGGGCTATGTAAGTCCTTTTTTTTATTTAGGGCATGTTCGGTAACAATTAAAATCCAATTAAAATTGAAAATATAGTCGTTATTGGGTCCCACTCGTTTAATAAAAGTCAACAATAACAGTTAATTTTTCAATTTTAATCGATTTTAATCTCTACCGAACACGCCCTTAGTTTTTACCGGATGTCCTAGAATATACTACACGTTTTGAAAAGACAATATATGCAGCCTCACACTGCTGAACTTGGGAGGAGCATATAGAACCTTAGAAAGTAGCCCTACTTCTACAACCTCATTAAGCTCCTGTTTGATGGCCATTATTTTGATAAAAATGACGTTTTGAATAGTGATTTTTTTGGAGAATGTGTGCTTAAAAAGTAAGGACAAGTTTTGGGTTTAAATGAGAAATATTTTATTGTGTAAATGTGTGGTTAAAAATGAGTAGGAGAATTAAAGAGTTTTATTTTAAAGGGAGACAACAGGGGCTAAGAAAGTAGGGATGAAATTTATCAGCTGATAGATAGATCACGCTTTAAGATTACATATGCAAATACATCATGCTCAATTGACGATTTTTCTTTTAGGATTTTATGCTACACAGAACATTGGAGGTCAATGATCAAGAAAACAAGGTGTAGGTCTCGAAGTCTACCAGTGGTGGAACTTGGTGGTAATCTCGATAACTTGAGGTTCAAAGAAAATACAAGGTTCATCCTGTTTGAGGAACTTACCCATTCCACCAGGCTTTCATCCCCTAATGGTTGAGATGTGTCAACAGGCTTACGACCAGTAATAAGCTCCAAAAGCACAACTCCAAAGGAAAAAATATCAGACTTTTCAGTCAGTTTACCAGTTGATGCGTACTCTGGAGCCAAGTATCTGTAAATAATCCAGATAGATTTGAATAAGAATATGGCAAATGAATACACAATAGAAGTTCCTAATTGTTTATCATCAACATCATGCCTTCTGCATAATATAATTAGTTAATGGTCAAAAGTGACAGTCTGTTTGGCTAAGTTTAAAAGTAACTTTAGGTTACACTTATGTAATTTTGTTCACAAAAATGTTTGGCAGTTACTTTTCTCTTTTAAGTAAAAATAATTATTTATCTTGACAATAAGATAGGAGTTACTTCCAAATAAATAACTCCAGACAGAATGCCCAAAAACCTGTAGTTAAATTTCTCCAACTGTACTAAAAAATAAGCACAAGAGTTACCCACCCAAAAGTACCCATTACACGAGTCGACACATGAGTATGTAAATCCAATTCCTGTGCTATCTTTGCAAGCCCGAAATCTGCAACCTGTTGACGAAGCAGCATAGTAAAATGTAACTAACGGGGAAATGAATAAATTATTTACGCTTAAATATTCAAGGCACCCCCTGATATCCAAGGGGATTTTGAGTTGCTTAAAGTTGATGTTTAGAAAGAGTAAGATTTTCTTTAAATTAAGATGCAGGAATCGGCATACCCGTGCTTCGAAGTTGTTATCCAACAGAATGTTTGATGATTTAATATCCCTGTGGATAATACGGGGGTGACCTGATAAGCAAAAAACCAAGGTTTTTACCAGAATCTTGAACCAAAAAAAAAAGGTCGAGGAAAAAATATGTGACAAGAATATCAAGAGATTTTGCCATCACGATAAACTCTTCTTTTCTGGATCAGTCAAAAGTACAATGCTAACATTTTTTGTTATTAATGTTGTCACCAATATTAGAATTTCTACAAACTAAATTAATTAGTAAGTTGGCACTCATAATTGTTTGGTACTTCAACAACAATTAAAAAAATATAAATCTGGTTTTTGTGGCACAGAGAATTATGAAAATAACAGTGTCGTAATGTTGTCACCCTGTTTAGGACAACCAATGAGGTCCCCTACATATAGAGATATTGCAGATAAAATAAGATATATTTATTTTGAGACAAAAACAGAAACTCCAAAAGTAGAGAATAAAATTACAGTCTTCATGAAGATAAGCTATCCCACGAGCTGCACCAACTGCAACTTTAACTCTGGTTGCCCAATCCATCACTGGCCTTCCTTCACCTGCATGTGTCGGAAAATTCATGAACTTAGTCCAGCCGGTATCACATTAATTCTAATTGAAACTTTAGTTCAATATAAAGAACGCTGCATCTTTGGAATATGTCTTCAAGAAAAGGACCTAAGACAATAAAGGGGTTGTTTGTGTGAATGTATCACTATTGTTGAGCGCTCAGAAAACAATTCTTCTGGGGGAAGGGGTGTCTAAAGAACAACAAACTAAGCCTAACATTTGGACTAGTTCTTGGTTTGCATGTGTCATCCTTGCGCAGTGAAGGGGTGTACTCTATCCCAAATTTAATTTGAAAATTTAGCAGGATTGCAACAGAGTGGGCCTAAAGTCTCAACTCACAAAAGTTAAAATTCTTATTTATTCACTTATTTCTTACCGTAAAGATGGTAATCAAGGGTGTTGTTTGGCACATAATCATAGACAAGCAACATTTGATGCTCGGAAATGCAGTAACCCACAAGTGAAACCAAATGCCGATGATGAATCCGGCTGATGATCTCAACTTCTGCTCTAAATTCACGTTCCCCTTGCCCACTACCGGCCTTCAGCTGTTTAACAGCAATTTCTCGTCCATCTGTTAGAACTCCTTTATAAACACAACCAAAGCCACCTGAGCCCAGAATTGTGGAAAACCCATTTGTTGCCTGAGATAGTTCTTCATACGTGAACCATGACCTTGAAGTGCCTATGCCACCATGCTCTGGTGAGTACATGAAATTGCTTGCAGAAGCACTTCCAGCTAGTTGAGATGAATGCTGTGTCCTTAGGAATGATGAATCTAGAAATAATATAAAGATATATGGTTTATCATCACCGACAAAAAAGTTTTATTTATCAACGTTCACTAACTGTTTCTAAGATGGACAGAAGTTTGTTCATATTATTAAGATATGTTCGACAACTAAAAATGCAAAATTAAAGGAAAGAAAGGCGACAATTGTGTTCTGCCACGGTTAAGTCTGTTGCATAATTCCAAAAGGACGAAGAATGCACTCTTAACTACCTGTAAAGTTAGGGTTCATCATCTTGGCAAGATGGATTTACCGTTTCGTAACCAAATGAAGAACAGTTTAACAATGATAAGTTAAATAAGCTAAGGGGATTGAAGCTAAGTTTTGGTTAATAAGATGAACTGAAAAGTATCTTTTCATCATATAATATGCTGCAAAATGTATCGCGCGGGCAAATTCGTTTGAATAAAACGTCTAAGGTCATCAATTTCTTTCAAGGATTGTATTTGTCCGTGCATAAGCTATAATAATATTTTCTTACAGCAAGTTAATAGCACGGGACGCTGTATATTGCTGACATGACCCATACTGGAAAATGCCGTGATATAATCAACTGGCTAAATAAGAAAGCTATTTGGAGGGCTAATCAACATCATCTAAATACACTAATGAATACTTCATCCAAGACAGTAGATAAACATTATATGAGGAGATGGGGAATGTAGTCAAACAGTACCTGAATTTTGCGAGGATGCAAAAGGAGAGGGTATGGCTCCCATATTAGATGCACCCTTCTTCTTTTTCCGTTTATGTGTAAACCATACTGCCAGCACTACAAGACTGAGTGCCAAAAACCCCACAACAATGCCAACAGCTGCTACTCCTTTAGAACTCCTTGAAATATTTGATTGTACATCTGCAGTTATATTAGGATTAGGTTGAATTGATCTTGCAGTGGGTTTTGCTGTAGGGGAGGAAGGGGATGGTAAAGATGGGACCTTTCCATTTGCAGATCCATTCCTTGGGGGAGCAGGAGGAGAAATAGAAGGTGGCAAAAAAGATGATGGGGCAGCAGGAGGAGATGAAATGGAAGCTCGTGGAGGAGCAGTAGTTGAAGGTGGGGAACTAGCAGGAGGAGGTGATAATGCAGGAGGCGGAAGAGAACTTTTTGGTGGAACTGATTGGGCTGGTGGATTAGCTGTAGGCGGTGGTGGGGGAGGAGAGGATGGAATAGCAGGGGTAGGAAGTGTTGATGCTTTGGGAGGGGAAGCTTCTGATGGTGGGGGAGGAGAGGGTCGAATAGCAGGAGGAGGAGGTGGTGATGCTTTGGGAGGGGA
>CAIGRS010309061.1:0-18859 GCA_903798395.1 Fraxinus floribunda
TTTTATTTACAACTTTATAAAAAAATTTAAATAGGTAATTTAAAATTAATATTTAAAATCGTTTATTTTGATCGCTTATTTAATGCTTTGTAAATAAATTAAATCAGTAATTTAAAAATAAGTATTTAAAAATAAATATTTTAATTTTTTACTTAATATTTCATTGTAAAAGAAGAATTTATAATTAAATTTCTTATTTTAATTATTTATGTAATATTTAATTGTAATTGATGGAATACTAAATAAACAATCGAAATATAAAATTTAAATACAAAATTCCAAGAAACAAATTTTTTATTTAATGTTTTATTATTTATAACTAAATAATATTTTATTTTTAAATAAGCTATTTTTGAAACTAAATATTAAACAAACTATTAAATTAAACNTGAGAGACAAACAAACACTTAATTGTAACAGAAGATTTTATAATTAAATTCCTTATTTTAATTGGTTATATCATATTTAATTATAATTAATAGAATATTAATTAAACAATCGAAATATAAAATCTAAATAAACAATTCAAAGAAACAATTTATTTTGTTTATTTAATATTTTATTAATTATAACTAAATAATCTTTTATTTTTAAATAAACTCTTTTTTGTAACTTTTTTTTTGGATAGATTTTGTAACTAAATATTAAACAAACCATTAAAATATAAAAATTAAATGAAATAATTTATTTAATGTTTTATAAACAATTTCAATAAGAAATTTAAAATAAATCTTTTAATTGCTCACTTAATATTTCATTGTAAAAGAAGATTTTATAATTAAATTCCTTTATTTAATTGTTTATATTATATTTAATTATATTTAATAGAATATTAAATAAACAATCGAAATATAAAATTTAAATAAACAATTTAAAGAAACAATTTATTTTGTTTATTTAATATTTTATTATTTATAACTTTTATTAGAAAATAAAAATTTATTTAAAAAAAAACATTGATTTATAATTTGTTTGATAATTTTATATGTTTAATTTATTTGTTAATTTACTTTATATTTATTTTAAATTGTTTATTTAATTTTTTATAAGTAATTTCAATAATTAATTTAAAATTAATATTTTAATTTTTCACTTAATATTTCATTGTAAAAGAAGATTTTATAATTAAATTCCTTATTTTAATTGTTTATATAATATTTAATTATAATTAATAGAATTTTAAATAAACAATTGAAATATAAAATTTAAATAAACAATTCAAAGAAACAAATTATTTTGTTTATTTAATATTTTATTATTTATAAATAAATAATCTTTTATATTTAAATCAACTCTTTTTTTTTTAACTAAATATTAAACAAACTATTAAAATATACTAATTAAATGAAATAATTTATTTTAATGTTTTATAAACAACTTCAATAAATATTTTAAAAAATGTTTACTTAATATTTCATTGTAAAAGAATAATTTATAATTGTTTATATAATATTAATTATAATTAATAGAATAGTAAATAAATAATCGAATATTTAATAGTTATTATTTATAACTAAATAATATTTTATTGTTTATAAACTTTTTTTTGTGAATTTTTCAAGTTGTTTACAGAAAAAAATTTAATTGTTTATTTAAATTTATTTATTTTAATTGTTAAATAAATTAATTATTTATTTCAATTAAATATTAAATAAATAATTAAATGTTTAAGATTAAATGTTCAATAAAAAGTTAAATAAAATAGTTTATATTAATTACACAATTTAATAACTAATTTAGATCAAAAAGTAATAAAAAACAAAGGAAAAAAAAAAATTCACATCTGGGCCCTAATGGCCCAGACGGGCTGGGGCCGTCGGGGCCCAGACGCGCCAATCTGGGCCCCGACGTCTGGGCGCGTCTGGGCCCAGGCGCCTTTTTGGGCCCAGGCGGCCTGGGTTTGGACTTTCTTTAATTTTCTTTGTCTTTTTGTGAGGGTAAAATGGATTTTTCCCTTACTTTAGAGTTTTTATTAACTTTTTGCTTTTTCTTTTTTTCTTTTACTTGGTCAAAGGCTATTGTGGTGAAATGGCCGGGTCACCCGGCCATCCACCACTATTTCCTCATCAATCAATCTATACATAAACGTATCTGCCTTATTGATGACTCCTCGAACCCTAAATATCTGGTTTATCCAACGGATTTGAGGTTAGGGTTAGAGTTACGCCATCTTCTTGAAATTAATCTTTGATATAACAATGTACAACGGAATCGGGTTGCAGACTGCTCGGGGATCTGGCACCAATGGATACATCCAAGCGAACAAGTTTTTCATCAGGCCGAAAACGAACAAAGTTGTCACCGACTCATCTAAGGGCTTCGAGATAGGCCAGGGAACTGCCGGTGTTACCAGGAAGGCCAACAAGGAGGTCCTGGAGCATGACCGCAAGAGGCAGATCGAGCTCAAGCTCCTTGTGTTGGAGGAGAAGTTGACGGATCAGGGTTATACGGATGCTGAGATTGCAGAGAAGCTTGATGAGGCTCGCAACACTCTTGAGGTAGCCGCCGCTAAAGAGAATGAGGATGGGGGATCTAATGCTGTTGTTGTCTCAGACAAGTAAGTGTTTATAGTTCTTAAAAAATTAAGCTTTTTGTTTATGTTTATGTTGCCTTTTCCTTTTCTATGCATTAAATTCGGTGAATCTTTGAGACAAATGGTGGAAATTAACAAAGATTATTGTACCATTGAATTCAACTCTAAAAGCCCAGCTGTCCAGATTGTAAAATTCTTGGAAAGGTGAATTTGAATGGCAAACTATTTGATGAAAGCACAAATTTTTATTAACTTTGCTTGGGTGTAAAAACAATGCCCGTTGCACTATTAAAGAAATGTTACATTTTATCTTTTAAATATAATTTTGCGACTGAGTTAAAAATTACTGACTGCTCATGCTGATATTCACTTTCCATCTTCTAAGCAAAGATTGCTGCCATGTCAAAGTCTGGGTTTGGGTTTGGGTACTTTATTATTTTTCACAGATTCACAAATTGTAAATTTAATTGTTCTGTGACCCTTTTCAAAGTGAATCTATATTAGGGACTGAAAGAGAGACAACCACTGCTACGTGGATTGGGTCTTCTGTTTCCTCTTATTTCAATGATTCACCATCTGCTGGAGTGAGACTCACATGGAGCGCATGATACCTAAGTGAATTCTGCATTATGATTGCAGTTAGGGTATGGATGCAAGGGACTTGTAATAAAAGAAGGGTAGAAAAAGAATAAGACAGTATTCTTGCTCTATAACTCTACCTTAATGCATTGATTGACTAAATTATCAAATGATAATAAACTTCAAATAAATTGACAGGCAATATACTCTGGGCATGAAAGGTTATTTCACTATATTTTCTGACCAGTCCCCATCACAAGAATATTTTTTTATTGGGGCGGTAGCTATCAAATTTCATATCTTTCATATCGGGAGTATGCTTTGCTGAAGGAGGTACGAGGGAATAAAGGAGACACTGGAGTTAGAGTGCAATAAGAGCTAAGATTGAACCATTCAGATCAATGTTATTCTTAAACAAATGATTTAGATTTGACGAATCTTTCAAATATCTTTATAAACTTTAGTTCTTATCGTCATATATTTGTTAGTTGATACTTCATTTCAATTTGGCCTTTTAAGGACAAGATTCCTTTTGACATAGTTCAATAGTTTTCATTAGTAGAATATAATGGAGTTTGCGACAATCGAGAATAAATTAAGAAAGGATTGAGTCACGTTCGTATTATTAATCTAAGGAGTCTCTGTTTTCGTAAGAGTAACACGATTTCAACATAGTATATTAGAAGAGGGAGGGGTAGACCATAACATGCAAAAACTCTAAGGGCTCGTTTTGAACGACTTCTGCTTCTTGTAGACGACCTCCATAACAAATTCTTCTTGGACCAACTTTCTTTAAAACTCTTCTAACAAGAAGAAGCACTTTCAAAATTATAAAATCACGCTCTAAAATTTTTTCTTAGTCTTAGAAGCAGCTTTTGGCTTTTGAAAAGCCCTACGTAATTCACTAGAATTGCATGATCTTGGTATGGTATACCGTAGTTGCAAAACATGTGATTTGATTGTACTTTTCGGCAGTCAACTCCAAGTTTATTAGGAACAAGGGTTTGCTAGTTGCTTTTTTGTTGTAATGTACAAGTTGATATCCTAGCTAAGTAGTGTATATGAACTGTTGTAGATTATGGGTATCTTGCAAATTATGTAGTTATGTATTCTTGCATATATATTAACGATTTCAAAGCAAGAAAAACATAATGAAGAATGAGTGACATACATATAATCCCTCAAGGCTATCGCCACAGCTCTTTGTGCCTATGAAATCTAAGTATTTATTACAACAAATATACATTTTATGGTAGTACTGTTGCAAAAGCAAGTTATTGTTGCTGCACCATATTGTCTATCTTAGTCCTTTCAGGAATGACTTGAAATTAGTCGAACAAACTTTCTACCCCGAAATGTTTCCAGAACTGAATTTACTGATCTGTGTATGGATTTATATTTTGTATGCCCCTATTTGATGCACATTATAATGGAAATAATGCATTTTTTTGGTGATGTGATATTGAATGTATGGTTGAAAAAGAAGGAAAAAGTTATTGATGTGATGGAAAATATTATTTTATTCAAGAATGTGTGATTGAAAATGAGTAGAAGAATGAGAATAAAAATTATAATATGGCTCAAACAGGGGTAATTGCTTCACTGTGCTTGTAACTATAACAAATCGGTTTCTTGCTGAGTGTGGTGCTTTTATAATGTTTAAAGTTTTATAAATTGCTGAATTAACTTGAACTAATATTTTGTGTTGCCCTACAGGGTTTCGAAGACACAGACTCATCAGATAGCCGCTTTGAAGGAAAAGCAGATGGAAACTCTAAAAGCTGCTCTTGGGATAGGATCTGAAGCTGAAGGAAAAAAGAACCAGCGTGATGCTCAGTCCCCAAATTCTGAGGAAAGTGATGACGAGGATAAACCAAGGCATGGCTATAAAAAGGACGATGCTGCTGCTAGTAAGCTGAATGAAACAGATTCAGAATTTGAGAAGGATGATATGCAGAAGGGTGTTAAGATTAATGACTCTGAAAGATATGAATCTGTACGCCAGAGGAAAGGCAAAAGTAGAAGAAGACGACATGAGAATTCATCTGATTCTGATAGCGGTGGGAAGTGCATGAAGGGGAGTAAGAAAAAACACGAGAAAGGTAATGATTCTGATGTTGATGCTAAGAAGATAAAGGAAAAATCATCGAGGAAACACAAGAAAAGTAGAAGATATGATAGTGATTCTTCTGATTCGGAATCTCAGTCCAAGTCTGACACAGATTCAGATTCAGAATCAGAATATGATCGTGATAATGGCTATAGTAAAGCTCGTAGGCGACATGATTCTGATGACAAGTACAGTTCTGATGAAAGCCCTATACATAAAACACACAGTTCAAAGTTACCTTCTAAAAACAGGCGACGTGATTCTGGTGATGGATATAGTTCTGATGAGAACCCTAAACAGAAGACTCAGAAGTTGAAGCAGCATTCAAGAAGCAGGCATTATGACTCTGATGAAGAATATAGTTCAGATGAAGGGAATAGACAGAATCAGAAGGCGAAGCAGCAACCGAAGAGCAGGCAGCATTATTCTGATAATGAATATGGTTCTGATGAAGGTCCTAAACATAAATCTCAAAGAGGAAAGCGGACCTCAAAGAGCAGGGAGCTTGGTCATGATGAGCAATTTTATTCTGATGGGGAGGAAGACAAAAGAAATCAACACAGAGGGAGATATCAGCAGAAAAATAACAGCCCAGAAGAACATGATTCTTTTCCCAATGGTAAGAAGAGAGTTAGTGAGAGGAGAGACAAAGTTATTCGAAGGTACGATTATGAAAGTGACTATGATTCTGAGCTAGCAACCAAAAAGAAAAAGGAGAAATTTGATTATAGTAGAGGGCGAGATGATACTTACATTGATGAAATCAAACCTGGCCATACCAGACAAGAGAGCAATGCCGAAAGAAGTAGAAGGCATGATTTCCATGCTGACACTGATGACCGTGAGGGTGATGATTTCCTTGAAAACAGAAGGGTGAGAGATCTGAAGCATGCGAAGGTTGAAGGAAGCAAGTCCTATGAGAAGAAAAGTAGTGGTCATGGGGATGATTTGGGTGCCAGAGGTGGACAAGGTGGAGAGAAAGCCCGTGCACTTGAAGTTGATGATATTTGGAAACAAAAGAACCAAGCTGATGGATTGGACACATTAAGGAAACTAGAGAAACTTTATAAATCAAAGGGAGATAGGTCAGGAGATGGAAGTGAAGAGATCGTGAGGGGCAAGAGAAAGATAGATGATGAGAACAAGGGTGACCAACCTGAGGGGAAGTTAAGAAGGCGGGATCCAGAAAAAGAGGCCGAGCAGAATGGGGCTAAGATTGAATTAGAGAGACATAGTAGATCATATAAGAATAAGGAGGATCACAACAGAGGCTCAAGGCTAGATAAATCAAGTGGACATGGTGTTTATGGTGGTGAACGTGGGGACATACATAGTATTAGAAACGAATTGCACCATGGAAATAAGACTGATGATCGGCACTACGTAAGTCATGGATCAAGTGGAAGAGAGAAGAGGGATGAAGATGGCCGCCGCAGCAAAAAGCATGAAAGGGATGGAGAGGAAGAGTCGCACAGGAAGCGTGAAAAGGACCTGGAGCTTCAACGGGGGGCAGGACGAGGAAGAGAGCAAGAAGAGGAGCGAGGAAGTAGAAGGGATGAGAGAGATAGGGAATACACTTCCAAGAGAGCTAGATATGATGCTGCGCATTCCGGTGGAAGAAGAAGATATGACAGTGGAAGTGATGATGATAAGAAGTCAAGACACAGAGAATAAATGCAATTTATGTCTTGCATTTGGCAGAATTGATGGTATGTTCAATTTTTGTAAATTCATATAAATTTGTGCATGTTTATTGTATTTAATCAAGAAATTTTTTCTTGCTTTTCCCCCCTTTTGTACTTTACCTGTAACTAAAGTGTAGATATCATATAATACACATGCTCTTTTTACCGAAGGCATTTTATTTTGATTGCATCTGCTGCTGACTTGCACATAAATGATAATAATTCCCTACAGATCACGTTGGTTATTACTAATTTGGTTATATTCAGACAAATGGAATACATGAAATAATTGCATATCCTATCTTCATTCCTTTGGTTGTCATTATTTATATAAAAAGTTTATTTCCGGATGAGTAAAAACTTTGTTCATCAATTTTCTTTTACAGTTTTTAGAGTATGTTGGAGCCACATTATTTTGGAAGAATGTATTTTGGAATAGTAGATTGATGAAAAATGTATGGTTAAAAAAGAAGGAAAAATTATTGATGTGATGAAAAATATTATTTTATTGAAGAATATGTGGTATTGTGGTTGAAAATGAGTAGAATCATGAAAATGAAAATTTTAATATGTACCAAATATGAGCTTAAATGGTTATGAAAGTAATACATTTATTTACTCAATTTTAGCCTATTTTCGACCACTCTTTTTCTAAAACTCATTTTTTTCATAATAATTTTCAATCAAGTAATTCTTAGAATCTTTCATTTTTTTTTTATCAACTTTACAATTATACATTTCATTAACTTNAATGACCATTACACCAGCCTGATAACGATATCATGGGATACATAAGTTACTTTCTTACGTGAATGCAAATAGTCGAAAGTGTAGACTTATCTCTCTTTGATAATGTGTTATATTTTCAATATTTTGTACTTCATTTGCTAGTTTAGACATTTAATTAACTGTTGCATTGGAAATTTTACTTGTTGCTAAATTCACGTGAGAGAATAGCTGGCATATATATCAAATTCTGATGTTGTAACACGTTCATGATTCCAGGGCTGATGACACAATATGTTGGATCATTACTCGTAGAATGTTCAACTTCAGTGTTAACAAAAGAACAGGTTTTAAGAGTTACTTCCCCCTAGCGATTGTGGAATGGTTATTTTGTATAATTTGCTTTTAAATTGTTGATGTAATGAAGGTTATGATGCGGAGGCTGTTCTGCATTGTCTAGTTTGTTTTCCTCGGCATCTTTCTGTTTACATGTGAAGGGAATGAAACTGAAGCGAATGCTAAGCCAGGCATGCAAGCAGGTGCCTTTGACATTGTTGCTATTTACGAGTTATGTAGAATTTATTCTTTTATTTTTTTTAATCGTGGATTAGCATTTTAAGTCCTTTGGCGGGGTGTTAATGACATATCTACTAGATGCCACTCCTTGGTGCTCGGGATTTCATTGATCAAAATTACTAGCCCTATTTTGAAAGTTCTCTGAGATTATCCAGTGTTTTTAGCGAACTGTATCTTATGTAGAGGTGGGTGGATTATGGTCAATTGGTACATCTTGTTAGGCTCTAGCGGGTTGTTTTGTTTCAACACGACAGTGTTTGGCATGATTCTGTTATATAACTTGATAGAGGAGCCTTGCAATGATTCTTTAATGAACAAGCCAACGTGACCAGTCTCCCTTGGCGATTTAAATTACTAGGAAGGTGAGGACATCATGAAGTATTTTAGCACAAGATCATCGGCAACTCATCTCAATCTCTAAGAGATTAGATATATCAAGTTCTTTTACTTCATTTCAAGTCATTTCAAGATATCAATTTCACTATCCGAAGTATTGATTTTTATAGAATCGCCTTCACTGAAGTTTACGATATTAAGAAATGCTTGCTTTACAATTCTTTCTGCCAGACTATGGAATAAGATGGCAGCAAGCCTTCTTACTCCGGAAGCAAGGGAATCGAAACAGGTATGAATGGAATCTTTTTAAGTGTGTTGAGTTCATCATTGACAAGAATGACCAAAATATGACACCGACTGATCAGAAGCATTCTGCCATTTCATAAAGACTATATATATAACATCAATTAGGAAAAGAAATTAAAATGAGAGAGCTAGCTCTTGTCCAAGAAATTGAGTTCCGAATAAGGTCAACTAGTTCTCTAGTAGAATGCAGTCCACCAGTTAAACATTTTGTTTTAAGGAGGAGCAAAAAATATCCGTCTCAATGATCCAGTGAAGCAATTGTTGGGTTTTGATACCCAATAAATCCGGGACAATGATGTTAATCAAAATTATACGGTTGGCATCGACCAAATGATTGAATTGAAATATTGACATATCAATGGAATGATCCAAACATAGAACTATTTGGACTCTTAGAGGTAGCCTAATTTAGTTAGAGTTGCTCGTGACCCATTTCCCCACTTCTTGGATGGCCTATGAGTGTTGACCCATGAATTGATTTGGACTTGGCCTTTTTCTTTATATACCTGATGTACCCTTTATATTTGCTGCCCACTTTTTGTGATGTTTACGTGTGTTCCCTTCCTCAAAAGAGAGAAACCGACTGCTTCTTCCATTGTCTATTTAATTTGGGTTTTCTTCTTCCTTTTGCCTTTGTGGCTGCTTGAGTGGGTGCCTTTGTGACTGTAATAACACCGTCACTTTGTGGGTGCAACCATAGCAACCGAAGTGTGGGAAAATAGTTGTGGTTCTTGGGTCGTTGATTGAGCTGGTCGATTTCGGTTTGATTGATAAACTTGAGCCCATATTCCACAAATCAAAGATCAATTCCACGACAGCAATCAATCAAAATAATATGACATGGTCAGCAATTTAAACACATATTTTAAGAGAATTGTGAGATATAAATGTCGTAGACAAATAATTACAGTTACACTGATGAAATGTCAATCCAATTCTTAGTTTTCCATCACAGAACCAACAGCTAGACTCACATGAAATTTCCATTATAAGGTTGTAGGATCTAAAGCATCCCCGTAAATTAGGCATAACGCAACACTTGAAAAAAATTATGGACTGAAAGAATCTGTAAACAAAAATTAGTTTCCAAGTATCAAGTAAGATGATGGATAAATTAGGACTATTTGCACAAACGAAGTCTATGATTGTGTAAAAGATTGAAAAGAGTTGACTTTCAATGGCAGCCCTTAAAATAAAAGGGACCCTACTTCAACCTATAGGTAATCAATTGCCTGTTCTTTCTCCACTGTTTCAAATTGGTTTTCCAAATTTCCAATGTACCCCTTTTTCTATATGTGCATTATCTCTGCCAATGTAAAGGTGTTGGCCAGGACACACGATATTAGATCAAGAATAGAAAGTATAAGGTTTGTTTACTGAAAGTAAAGTACAGAATTTAAAGAACACAATCGATATGTTTCGGCCTAAGTTCCAAAGGTTCGGTGACTACATCTAACACCTACATCCCCTATTGAGCATCCAATATTATGAATTATGCTCGATTTCACTATAAAACCCAAATTGGCAACAAAGGTTACAAAAATGTTCATAACAATCACAAAGAAAGTACAAGAACACTTATCTCTCACAATACAACAGCTGATTCACTCGAGTCACAAAGAATCGAACACTAAACCAATAGAGTCAACTTCATAGCCACACGAACAACTTCACACATATATTCATTCAGAATATCTCCACAAAGGAATCACTCTATTACACAATACCACTTCAAATCAGAGATTTGATTTGGATTAACAAAGAGAAATCAGAGAGAAGCTTTCAAAATGGCGCAGCCAGAGAAAGAGAATGAATGGAATGAAAACCCTAGAATAATGACTCCTCGTGTGATAATGCCAATTGAAAATGTATTAAAAATAGAACCATCCGAAGCTTAATCCAACGGCCATAATCAGTCCACATGTTAACATCCAGTGAAGTCTTTAGTTTAAAGTAAAGTTGCACTTTCATAAACACGTTTTTTTGCCAAATTATGGGAGCAGCCAATTGAACCCGGTTCAATTCCAACAAAAGGCTACTTCAGCTGAACATTTAATTCATGACATATGGCCTTAGTAGTGTGCAGATGCAGTTACCTCAGGATTCGTCCATCATTGAGCACACTAAATCCTCTTTCAGAATTATTTACCTGCAATCCACAAGCAAGCGAACCCTTCAATGTCATAAAGACGCTCTTAAGGAGATATATGAAGGAGAGATGTTCAGGTGTTTCTTCTACATGATATTCGTGGAAAGGAACATCATCATGCAGTGACAGCAAGTAAAATGCTTGGAATCTCATTTACAACAACCTTTCTTGGACGGCAGAAGACTGTTGTAGAAAACTGAGGCAATGAAGCTTGTGGTAAGTGGCTACATTTTACCATTCTCAAACCATCCAACCACCCGAACTTAAACATATATCGAAGTATAGGAGCATGAGCTATTAATGTCAAGAAATGCAAAACCAACCGATGATGTTTTGAAAGCATTAGCATAATGTTCCACAGCAAACCTGCATGGCCGCATTCCTAAGTCCATTAAAAATCCCATGAACTCCAACAGCTGAAACTTTCCCATCAATCTCTGGTCCTTCTCCTTCCCCCTTCTACTTCACGTCTCTCCTTTTATTTTGACGGCATCTACTTGTGGGTGGTTCATGGAGTCAACGCCGCCGGAAGAGGCTGAACCACCAGACCAACATTCCCAATCCTCCTCCTCGTCTTCATCTTTGGCACTTTCATCGGAAGGATCAGCATCGAATAATATTGTGCACAAAACCTGGTCCTCTCCGATTTCAGGAAATTCAATTCCAGGTCTTATGAGGACTCACAAAATGTCTGCTGCAATTTATTTATTTATTTCTAAATCAGCAAATCTAATAAATTCAGGTCACTTTCTCAAATTTCATCTTTAATTTTGATGTTTAGAAGTTTGAATTAATTTGACGTGAGTTTGAGCAGGAGGAGCTGGATCAACTGGAAACTCTTGGTAGGTAGATCCTCTACTATATTCGAAGAGTATGTATAGCATAAGATTTTTGCAGAGGGTTTTGTATACTGATTTGGGATTTGTTGATTTTCATTATGATTTGCTTGAAAAAAAAAAACCAATTATTATGCATCATTTCATAGGAAAATAATCAATCACTAACCACATCTGTTGTGCAAATTGCAAGAAATTGGTGATAGCCAATGGCTAAAATTGAATCGATAAGCATATTTCATAGAGAGAATGAAAAGCATATTATGTAATTTTAGTCACTGATTATGCTCATCGTTATACATACTAAAAGATTTTCTTGGGCGGAGCTCGTTCCAGACGCCCTGCTTCTTGTGTAAGAATTCTTCTCGACTGCCTTTTTCAGTTTCATGTCTTAGACACTTTTGAGTAGGATGAATATAAGTAAAAATGTGATTAACAGGGTTAAATTTCTACAGGACCAAAGGTCCAGCCGAGGTTAGCTAGGAACGGTGGTTTCAAGGCGCCCACAGTTCGGAAAGCCACCATAGACGGTGGATCTGAGATTAGATGTCATTTGATTCTGCGAGAGAATGAAAGAAGGTTTTCTGGGTTCGTTTATCACGTTTACAACTAGAAACCTTGTATGGAAAAAGCAAAGAAACCACAAAAATTTGTATGTTACTTCGCCCACGTTTACAACTTTGTAGAGAGTCAATGCCTATTACAACACCTATATAAAATCTAATAATGTAAATCCTAAAAGCATGAGCCGTTCATCTACTAGTTGGAAATATGACACAAAATTTCACCCGGCAAGCTCACTCTGAGAACGAGTCTGTGTATTTAAAGGTAAGAAACACGACCCCTCGAGTAATATGTTTTCATACATGTCTAGTGCCGCTTCCTATCACCACTCTTTCTCTTACCGTGACTCTTTTTACCGCCCTTCTTTTTCTTCCCTTTGCCAATAACATGTCTGTTGCTTTCATTGGTGGCTCTAGGTGCAGAAGGTTTCAATAAACTTTTGACATCAAGGACACCATTTCTGAAATGACCTTCAGTCGACTTCAGCACTGTGTCCTCCTGTCGGCGCCTCTCGGTCGCCTTTTTAGTATCACTAGTATGATGATACCCTCCAAATCTTCCAAGTATTGCATTCTAAAAGAGCAGTTAGACAAAATGTCAAGACTCGAAAATGCAGTGTCAGCGACATACATTAGATAATAGCAATTTGATGAGAAAGTGGAGTATGGTAGTAACCTCTTGGAGCATTTTCTGCTCTCTTTCCTTTTGTTTCTTCATTTGCACTCGCGCTACACTAAGAGGTAATTTCTGCGTTTTTTGAGGCTGTTCAAGGGGGAAAAGGGGGGTTAATGCATACAGCAATGGAAATCTTACTGATGTCGAAGTAAAAAGGCAGTATTCACCTTTCCACCAAGAGAAACGACCTTCCGGTTTTCCAACTCCTTCCTCTGTTTCCATGTCATATGCGATGACCCTAAAGCAGTACAAAAGTTAAAAATAAACTTTCAGCATGTTTGTAAGGTGGATTGGACCATAGCAGACAGTAGTAATAAGGAAAAAGAAGCCAAAATCTTGATAATAGTAGTGCCTAGTCATATCCAACTATATATAAAAATTATCCACAAGCATATAACTCTCAGTAGTTAAAAGGAGATGGCGAAGTCAGCAACGCAAAGTACCATGAAATGAAAAGCAATTCCCCCACAATTCACTACGTTCAAATTCACCAAATCACTAGGTTTACATTTTGGAAGATTCGAATCTCAAAGACAGTAGTAATAGACACACAGCTAACATATTATAAAATATTCAAATACTACTAACACAATGGAGCAAGAGACCACATATCTAAGTACACCCCCACCCCTCGCAGTGTAAAATAATAATCATTAGAACAATTCTTTACCAGGCACGTATTTAATAATAGTAGTAGTTAGTACAACATAAAATTTAGAAATTGTTATAGATACAAGATGCTACTTCAGTTCAAAAGTGTTTCTCGTGAAAACCAAAAAGCACAGGCTCGTATTGAATACAACGTGCTCTCTTTTTCACTGTTGATGGAACAATTTAGAACTGATTCTATGCAGTAGAGCATCCTCCAATCAACAACTCTAACAGTAGAGCACCCGTGACATACCATATAGTGTACATAACCTTGGGGGGTGACCAAAAATTAGAAATCTGATTTGGTCAAATATGTGAAAAACATTTCTTTTAAATGTTGAATCCTCAGGCAATATTCAAATTATAAAGAAGAAATTGACAACTTGTTTTAAGCCCAAATATGTTGTTATTGGCTTCAATCATAATATAAACACAGTCATGTCATATCACTGAATAAAGTACATAATAACAAGCAAACAAGAAGAATTTTTACTCTTTCGTCCTGCCTGATTTGAAAGGAAAGAACAAGAATATGCACAAGCAATAACATCATCACCATTAGTTAGGACCAGCAATGGATTATGTATTCAATTTGCTAATCACAAAACTAAGTAACGTAAAATGACAATCAAGAGAATTGCAGTACCCAAAAACTCTATATCTTTCATGATGGACTTAATATCCATTTTGGGGGCATTCGAATCCATTTGACTGGATGAGGAGGTCTTGGCTTCTTGACTTCTCTTAGGCATCCCTGTTCTGTCTTGTTCTTTAATCTGAACAAAATTAAAAATAAAAATAAAAAAGACATGGAAGTAAGTTTTATAAGTCTCAATTGGATATTAGAGTGTTCCGTTTTCTGTGACGCCAGACGTAAAACGTTGACACGGAACAGTAAAATTAAACAAAAAATTAATTAAAAATGCATAAAATTAGCTGTAAACATATTGAAAATCCATAATGAAACAATTTATTTAATGAATAAAAGTCTAAAGAAAACAAACGAAAAATAGAACAACAAATTAGCAAATAATGATCAAATAACAAGAATTCACAATTGAAACTAGAAAAGAACTAATATAAAACACAATGAATAATGACAAATAACTAACTCTAAAATCCTATAAATAGGATTTGAAACAGAGACTAGTGGTAATCAAATTCAGAATCCTCCCCATTTGTGGAGACAAAATCAAATTCACCTACATGATAAATATGCTGCTTTGTACTTGCCCAAATCCCCTGCTTGCAAATATCAACCTATTTCCTTATCTAATAAAGGATAACCATGTAGATTTTTTCCTTTATGTTGTATTTAATAGTTTACTATTTATTTTTATCATTTTTTTGCCTTTATAAGTTGATTTTGAGTTTTGAAGTAATTTTTTGTCTGTTACCTTTTTCAATTGATTTTACAATTGTTTGATTACAAGAATGACAGTGATTTCATACTCTATTTTTGTTTATTTTCAATTTGACAAATACTTTTTATACTTTATTTTTTTAATTTTTTTTTCCAATATAAAAACCTGAATCGAATCGGAACCGGTTGGTTCGGTTTCGGATCGCTTCTTTAGTTGGATATGAAATTAATGATTCCATTTCTAAGATTTTCGTTAGTACTCAGTCCGATTTGATTCCCTTCAAAGCTTGGACTGAACTAGACCATGTCCACTCCTAAACAAAAAATATGTCAACCATTGACTACTACAAGAAACCCACACCTGGGAGATTGAACTATGACCAAATAAAATTGACGATTTAGTAGGGGTGAACACGGTTCGGTTTGGACGGTTTGTGTTATATTTTCAACTCAAACCATTTCTTGCGGTTTGGAATTTTTCCAAACCAAGCCAAATCAAACCATTATTTGCGGTTTGGTTCGATTTTAATCCGCGATTTACCTATCGACATTATAGTTATATGTTCAAAACAAGTTATCATCTACATTTAAACAAGAACTAATAATGTTAAATGTTAAATTACATTCATATTTTTTTTTNAGCCAAATCAAACCATTATTTGCGGTTTGGTTCGATTTTAATCCGCGATTTACCTATCGACATTATAGTTATATGTTTAAAATAAGTTATCATCTACATTTAAACAAGAACTAATAATGTTAAATGTTAAATTACATTCATATTTTTTTTTAAAATTCGATTATATAAACAAAAAGAAAAAAAAATAATATCAAGTTAGCATCTAGCACTCTAATGGAATCGTATCATCGGCTTCTTCTGAAATTGGATCCATATCTGAAAAAAGAAAAAGACACGACGAATAAAGCTAAGCTATACAACACAGTCTGTGATTTGATCCTTCAATGAACTATTAGTCAAATTTCTGTGTTGTCTCAATGACATGCTTCCAGTTAAATCACCACTAATTTAGACACCATTTTGTCTCACAGTTTCACTAATTCTAACAATAACTACTACTACTAGTGCAGTGCAAAGTATTGCAATTTTGGGTTGAAAAACTAGTCAAAAAAAACTTCTTGGAAATATACCAACCTAGAATTTACAGCTTAATATTTACCCTCTACATTTTTCAATGCTTTGAGAGATATTCGGAGAAAGTCAATGAATAACTAGCCATGCTGCAATACAAGGAAAAAAAAAATCAATTCAACTCATTTTCTGTTTCATCTTAGAAAAATCTGAAATTTGAGGGTAAATTCAACTCAACGCATTTTCTGTTTCATCTTAGAAAAATCTGAAATTTAAGGGTAAATTCAACTCAACACTTTCTGTTTCATCTTTGAAATTGCTCATTTTATCTTTTGTTTAAAAACTGCAATGAGGATAATCATCATAAATTTCCTCTTAGTATTTTATTATCCCTACTTCTTTACCGGTTTATGATTTGTTGCCTAAAGGAATAGTAAAAACAATACCATCCCTCTTCTTACATCGAGTTCTCTACTAGGATTAGGGAAGAAATTAATATGGATTTACCGGAATGAATAGGCAAATAAGCATAAATACAGATATATAGATAAAAATTGTACACACGAGAGTGGAAACGTACATGGACATGGAGGGAGGGATAGAGAATTGAAAAGAACCAGATTGAATATTTGTGGATTTGAGATAGCCGGTTCGAGATCGCAACAAATGAAGTTGACAATATGCTTTTCGAATCAATCAATCCACAACACTATCAGCATCAATCTAACCATCACCAAGCAAGAATATAACTCACCATTAATTCTGGCAAAGTCACGCCCTTCTGCAACTCAAAAATCAAAAATCAAGAAAAGCGGGCGGGTGAATGGACGAGGCTGGAACCCTGTTACCCTAATGTTTTTAATTTTTTGGATTGGGCTGGGCAGTGGTCTTGGGCCATTTACTAATAGTGGGCATTGGTAATGATTTTGGGCTTCACCATTGGGCTAGAAGTTAGCATATTACTAATAAAAAAAAAAAAAATCTTGTTTGAGAATTTTATAATTTTAAAAAAAAAATTAATTAAAAAAATTGCAGTTCGGTTTGATTTTTTGCGATTTTTAAAATTTGAAACTTAAACCAAACCATTTAAAAACGGTTTGGTTCGGTTTGAGGAAAAAAAAATCAAGTCCACGTGGACCCAAACCAGCGATTTCGATTCGATTTGCAGTTTCACGATTTTTTTGTGAGTCCTACGATTTAGTATAAACTCCACAAAAGAGACTTAGATATCATGACAAACTTTTAACCGAATGATCTTTTATTGAGGAATTTCTTGCATTATATAGGAAGAATATTAGTTTATACAATTATGGTATTAATCTAAATATAGTTGATGTAATCAATCTAAATATAATAAATACAATTATATATATAACGTTCACTGCAGTTGTGGTTGTTGTGTTTGGTGGTTTGAGGTGGTGGCTAGCTTTTTGGTTCGATTTTGGGGGTGGAGTGGGGGTTGAGTGGGTTAGGGTGTTGGAGCTTGAAGGAAGAAGCTGCCATTTCTTTTGGGATAATTGCATCGACAGTTGGCAGTTTAAGATGGTTGTGGGATTGCTGTGGGGGCGTTGTTTGGCTGCATGTGCCGCTATGTGTGCGTAGTTGGCTATGGGTGCAGGCTTTTCTAGTTTGGTTGTGGGAGAACCTTTAATTATTTTCCTTTTCTATTTATTTGTTAATTATTTTTATTATTTTATAAGATAATATTATAAAGTTACTATTTTTTACGCTCACCTAATTGGTCAAAAAATGTCTGGTTTTATTTTTTTAGTCATTTAACAACAAATTACACGGATTTCATCCATTTTGGCTTCAGATGCACGCATTTGAAAGTTTGGGTGACAAGTGCAACAAATGAAATGTTAGAGGGAAAACATGCAACGTTTTGAAAAGTTCCTAAAAATGTTTCGCAAACATAAGCTTAGTTTAAAACCTACTCTTTAAAATGTAAAACATCTCATGTTTAAAAAGTCTCTTGAAAATACTCTACTGGTAAATTAATATTGCCAGGAAAAAAAAAAGGAAATAAATTCAACTATAGGATTNAAAACCTACTCTTTAAAATGTAAAACATCTCATGTTTAAAAAGTCTCTTGAAAATACTCTACTGGTAAATTAATATTGCCAGGAAAAAAAAAAGGAAATAAATTCAACTATAGGATTCCACTGATGTTAATATCTAATGCTTTTTTCAACATTTTTACTATGTAATACTGAGTAACAGGCCTTGATTCAGTTGATAGTGTAAATGTTGGAGCAAAAATACTAAACAATCGACAATAACTAAATAATCCTATCATTTAATACAAAATTAAAATGCGGATTATCAAATTATTATGTGTAGCGATCGAGACCTTTAAATTAAATTAATTTTATTTTTCGAAAAACGTGTCGCTAAACCTTAAACCTAGCATTAAATTAAAAACGCGTTCGTCTAGCCGTTACGTTTGAATTTTAATTATTTCGAAACATTTTCGAATAATTTTAAATTAAAGATTTCTTAATATTTCGTTTTAAAGCCCAATTATTTTAAGGTCCATTTATTTTAAATGTTAAATTATTTTAAGTCCAATATTTAGAGCCCAATACTTATAGCCCAATATTTATGATCCAATTACACAAGTCCAACACTTTAAATTTTACTTCATTTAGCCCAATCCATTTAAGTCCAATTAAATGA
>CAIGRS010309074.1:0-14244 GCA_903798395.1 Fraxinus floribunda
TGGACCTAGGGCATAACATTTACAGATTGGACCAAATTGGCTCATCCAATCCACCCCTAAGACTATGTCGCTCCCTGCCAACTTGAAGGTCCTAAGCCTATATTGAAATTCCCATCCATGCACCTTCCAAACTACAGGTTGACACACAGCCCTACTCTCTAGTTTGTCACCATTGGCCACCCTAACTATCATCCTGTTGGCTTCATCAGTGACATAATTTAGTTCCTTGATCAGTTTTTCATCCACAAAACTATGGGTGCTTCCACTATCAATTAGGATTGATATTTTTCTTCCCTTAATTACCCCAGGTACTCTAATGGTTCAGTGTTTCAAGTTCCCTGCCAAAGCATTGACTGATATTTCCATCACTCCTTCATTCTCTTATTCTTCTTCAGATTCGAGTTCCTTACCTTCATTAGGTTCACCATCTTCATCCTCATCCACCAATACGAAGTTTATGGATCTATTTTTACAAACATGGCCTAAGGTATACTTTCATCACATTTATAGCATAAACCCAGGTTCTTTTTGGTTTGGAAGCCTGTTGGGGTAATGGTTTTATAGTTGTTGGATATTCTATTAGGTTTGGAAGGTGTCTCAGTGGGTTTTACTTTATCGGGGGGGTTTAGTAGGGTGAGAGCTCCATCTGTTTGTATTAGGTACAAAACCTTTGGGCTTTTGGAACTTGTTGATGGCCAAAATAGTGGATTCTTGGAGGCTTGCGACTTCAAAAGCTTTGGCTAAGGTATCGAGCTTCATCATCTTGACCATAGACCTTATTTCCCCCTTCAGCCCACTTATGAAAACAGATATGTAGTAGGATTCGAGAACATGGGGTAAGGTTAGTATCACTTGTGCCTTCAACTCTTCAAATTTCCCCTGGTATTCAACTATTGACCCCACCCGCCTTATCTTGCTGAAGGTTTCAATCACTTCCTCCCCAATGTTGTCTGTAAATCTCCTACACAATTCCTCCGAAAATACACCACGATCTGCATTAGGATGGCTTGCCATAAAACCATCAAACCAAATGTCTACCTTCCTGTTCAAATACTTTTCAATAATTCCCAACTTCAATTCATCAGAGGTTTGGTGGAGTTGGAAGTATTTCCTAGCCTTCCTCAACCACTCTCTGGGACCTCCCCCAAAGTGAGGGAAATCAATTTTTGGTAACTTGGTGCCTCCTCCACAGTCACCCCTAATATGGTTACCCACCTCTTGGCAACCATATCCTTGCAGTGTCAGCCCATTACCAGATTTCTGGCTAGACATTGATCCTTCCACTCCTTTGTTCTTCTGCTTAGCCCTCAAATTAGATGTTATTTGTGCCATCATGGCCACCATCTTTTCATACTTCTGGTTCATGTCCAATATGGTGTCCTCGATCTTCTCTTGTCTGTGGCCCAACATTTGGAGAGTTTGAATTGTGGCCTCTAGTTTTCCTTCTACTCTGCTAGTGACAGCCTTGAAGGATGCCCCCAAATCTGTTATTTCTAAGTCCAACTTCTTCAAGTGTTCATCCATCACTTTAGCTCTCGTGTCCAAGATTACTTATTACCTAGTCTAATACGTCTGCTCTGATACCAATTTGTCACGACCAGAACTCCACCTATAACTCACAACACCCTTAGCACAAAAATGGGATGGTTCCAGCTGGGTCAAGTTGGATACGAAACCGATCAAAACATAAAATAGAATGGGGGAAGGGAAAAATGTAAAAATGAAGAAGAAAGAGATGAGAAAGTTGTTGAAGAGATTCAACAATTTCACTGAACTTTTCAGATTGCAAAAACTTTTCTTTCTAAAATATTTACACAATATTTATCTGCTTCCCTCAACATCTATAGTGAAGAAGCGTGATTTTAAAACATAAAACGGTATTACAATTAAACTTAACCAAGTCTCCCAAATCGCTGTCGCATCCCATTTCAAGCATCGGTTATTTCAGTTGGCTGCCTCTTCCAGCTTTCTTCCTGTGTGATCTGGTCCTTTTTCTTCCCCATTGATTTCCCACTTGACAGACTTGGTAATGTAATTTCAATAGATGATGATTAAATGAAATGAATGATATGCTTGAAGCATAAGTTTTCTCCTTTCCTCTCCCCTGATTTTTTCTTCTTTTCTGGTGTTCTTACTGCTGTTGATCTTGAATTTCTTTGCCTTTCCTGGTGTTCTTGTGCTGCAATGGATGTTAATATATAATAGGCTAGGTATCATATATAATAGGCAAAATGAAGTTAATTTCCATACTTCAATGGAAGTTGAAATATAAAACAAGAGGGCAGGAAGAAATAGAGGTAGTATAACTCTTGTTCGTGCTCTAGAGGTCCCAAATTTTGTGTGATGAAATAGGGGCAGTAGCTGGAGGTATTATAATGCTAATCACAGCCAATTACAGCCGATGAAATTTTGAAGAATTTGGAGAAACTCCCAAATAACATCAAGCTCATGGCAGAAAATGGATATTGGAACCCCCCGTCAACTCATCTTGTTGAAGGTAATATCCTGCCTGAGTAAAATTTGGAAATCAATAAACTAATAAAGAAAGCATTTTCAATGCTTTAGAACTATGATAATTTTGAATGTTAAACGTGAGCTCAACACGTGCCGAAAAATTAATTACAAAGGTGAACACAATGAAGTAACCAAATTACAGTAACTAAGAAAATATGATTACCTCTAAAATGCCTTCTGTTCTTGCTCCCTATGAAGATTGAATTCTGTTAGTTGGAAATTTAAGCAACTAATTTACAAAAAATTGTAAGCAACTAAACTGTGATTTTACCTTTTCATAATTACATAATTCAACTGCTTCAGATTACATTATATACAACATTCACCAAATTAAAAACTCAACACCAGAAAAGCTGAACATCAAACTCAACACCGAGGCCAACCCGAGTCTAATCTAGAATCCAACTGAAATTACAAGAATCACAGAGAATGATGCTGTTTTAGTCAATTTCTTGGCAAAAAGTATCAGTCAGATACAAATTACTGGAACGAGATCGAGCAGGTATACAACTTCGCCTCAGTTATGACGAGAGTTTCCAACGAAATCATATACAGACAAAGTTCACAAGTTATCAGCAGCAGAGTTTCTAACGAAATCATATTACAAAATGATCATTTCCAGTAACTTTTCACAAAAAGAAAAAAAACATTTCCAGAATTCTGTTGAACTGCTACTGAGTGGCTGAATTTTTCTTCGTTCTTGGTGGTGCAAATGTAACTGCCCCTTTCACGGCCCTTTTATTTTTTATCATGGCTGCCCTCTTCACTAGAAGAATAATCAGTATGAAGTTTTCCCTCACTTGGGTAATCTAACTCATCAGAATCTTTATCTTCTTCCCCTCCAACATCAAGTTCAAGTGCAGGGTCTGCATGTAATCCACTCTCAATATGCTTGGATGCATTCTTATCATAGTGGAAATCATCATCGTTAACCTCATTATCTGAATCAATCAACTCACATTCAATTGGTATTTATTCCTCTTCTTGAACTGTATAAAAAAAATAAAAAATAAAAACTTCATGAAAAATAGCTCAGTGCCAATATTATAGTGCAACAGTCACGTGTTCCATGAGAATCAGTTAGCTCAGCTCGACAAACTCAAGACATGTCTCTGACATATGTAATATAAAATTGAAGAATTCATCAAAATTATTGTAAATAATTTACCTTGTGGTCCCTCCTCCATGGTCTGTAAAAGCGATTCTTCTACTACATTTTTTTCGATTGGGTCCCCCATGTTCCTTACAATGAAGACAAGAATATCATTTCAGTTTCGTGGTTAAATCTTTTATATCTATTTAGCTATGTTTGAAGTGAAAGAAAAATCTAGGGTTCACGATTTGGGGTTTAACAATGAAGATAGAACTTACCAACGATTGGAATTGGGGAGGAATACAATTTGGGAAAGATCGATTTCGGTGGACAAAGATTATCAATTTCGACGGTCGACGACAATTTCAGTTTCGACGGAGGAGTTCGATTTTCAATTCGGGTGCAATTGGAGAAGGGAGAAGAAATCTGGTTCCATTACCGTATTCACATAGGTATGTTTGGCTATTTAGAAAAATCAAATCCTATTTGGTTATTTTTAAATAACGTGTACATTTTGTTTGCTATATCATCCGCCACATAGACACTTTTGTCCAACTGTAGAGAAGAAATTAGCTTTAATGATTGATGGGTAAACTAATGAATAGTTCAATGAGCATTCAGTAATTGTTTATATTTCAATGAGCAAGTAGTAACCATGAGTAAAGTTTAGTAGACAATGATTTAATTAACTCGTTTGGAGAATAGGCTAGAAGAATAAATGGAATTGAAACAATGGCTGCTAACGATAACTAACAATAGCAGGTTATTCGAGATTACATCCCATCGGTTGTCAATGATAAATACTCTAGTATTGCGCTTGCTGCAAATAGTTGTAAACTGAAGCCCACATTGATCAACCTGCTGTAGTAAAACCAGTTTGGAGGATCTCCATTAGAAAATCCAAATGTTCATCTTGCTACCTCTTTGGAGATATGTGATACTGTGAAAATGAATGGTGTTATTGAAGACACAATTAGACTCCTTTCTTCTCAAGGGATAAAGTAATGGGATGACTCCAATGAATGCAATATGATACTATTACAATTCGGGAGAGGATGGCTCGAAAAATCCTAATCGAATTCTTTCCAAATTAGCCTAATTGTGGAGTAAGATTGGGCAATTTAAACAAGCTAATATTGAACCATTTTATGAAGCTTGGCGATTTACTTAGAAGATGCCTTCAATATGATTATCAGAATTGGATGCAGATTGAAGTATTCTACAATGGGAAGAATGACCAGACAAGAATGATACTTGATGTTGCTGCAAGTGGTACCTTGATGTATGTTTACTCTTTGCTAGATGAAATAGCCGCCAACAATTATCAATGGCCAAGTGAGCGTTCAAGTGTAAAAAAGGTTGTTGGTCTTTATGAAGTGGATCACATTACTACTCTTACAGCTCAAGTATCATAGCTTACTAGCCAAATAGTTGCAATTAACTACACAAAAAATTCAACAAAAAGTAGAGTTTGCTACAGTTGTTTCTATGCTACAATAGGAGACTGATATGGAAAATGAGCAGGTTCAATATATAAACAACCTAAATTTCAACCAAAGAGGAAATAAATAGTTGAATTACTACCATCCAGGGTTGTAAAATTATGAAAATCTCTCTTATGGTAACAATAAGAATGTACTCCAACCTCTTTATAGGTTCAATAGTCAAGCTATTGAAAAGAAAACATCATTAGAAGATCTTTCAGGAACATTTATTTTGGAAACTAGGTCAAAATTTAACAAGGATGAGTAATAACTAGACAACATTGAGACTCATATGAGAAACATGGAGGCCACGATGAAATCTCTGACGTACTAGTAGCTATTTTAATAAATTCTCAATCAAAAGAAAAGTTTTCTAGTGATATTGCAAGGCCATCACCCTAAGAAGTGGTAAAGGGATTGAAGAGAGCAAGTCTAAAGAGTCTTTTATTTCTACAGATGTTTCTAATCAAGAAAAAGAAGAGTTGTAGAACATGAAATTGGAGCAAAGAAAACAAAGAAGGCTCCTAAACCCAATTCGATTTCATTTTTAGACAACTATCCATTATAAAACCATCAATCATTTATCCACATAGATTCCAAAAAAAGAAGCTTGATGCACAATTTACAAAGTTTCTGGAAATTTTCAAGAAAATTCATATAAACATCCCTTTTGCAGATGCACTGGAACAAATGTCAAATTATGCTAAAATTATTAAAGAGATAATTTCAAAGTAGAGGAAGTTAGGTGAGTATGAGATGGTGAAGGTAATAGAAGAATGTAGCACCATTATATAGAAAAGTTTCCTCAGAAGTTAAAAGTTCCTAGTAGCTTTAAAATTCCTTGCACAATTGGTAGTTCTTCCTTTGATAAGGAACTATGTGATCTAGGGGTCAACATCAATTTAATGCCTCTCTTTGTATTCAAAAATTTAGGTCTTGGGAAAGTACAGCCGACTACCATCACTTTACAGCTTTCAACTCATTTTGTGGTATTGGAGATAGAGGAAGATCAAGAGATCCTATTAATTCTTAATCAACCATTTTTAACTACTACTAGAGTAGTAATTGATGTATAGGAACGATAGTTGACACTGAGGATTAATGAAGAAGAGGTCATATTCAATATACACCAAGCTATGAAATTCCCTAAAGATGCCAATATTTGTCATATGATCGATTTTATAGTTGCAGTGGTAAGTGATGTTTATAAAGAAGAATTGTTTGAAGACCCTGTAGAACATTGTATTACAACTAGTGCTTCAAGAGAAGATATAGCTACTATTGAATATTGCAAAGGGGGCAATGAATTAGTTGGTTGTATATTGACTCTTGAAGCTTTGCTACTTGAAAATAATCTGAATCAGAAGATCTTTTGCAAACTGAACACCGTTGAATCCAAAGAGAATTTGAGTACTAAACCTGAGTTAAAGTTGCCTCCTAACCATCTTCGCTACGCTTTTTAGAGGAATATTTTGCATCTCTATTGATTATTTCTTCATCATTAACTAAAGCTGAAGAAGAAAAATTACTTAGAGTGCTAAGAGAACACAAATTTGCCTTGGGATGGTCTATAGCAGATATCAAGGGAATCAGTCAAATAGTATGCATGCACAAGATCCTCATGGAAAACTCTTATAAGCCATATGTTAAGCATTAAAGAAGACTAAATCCAACAATGAAAGAAGTAGTATGAGCAGAAGTGTTGAAACTATTAAAGGTTGGAATAATATTTGTTATTTCATACAACTTTTAGCTTAGTCCTATACAAGTAGTACCTAAAAAAAGCTAGGATGATAATGGTCAAGAATGACAACACTGCAAAAAATGGATCAACAAAGTTGCAAAAAAAAAAAAAAAACCACATTTAAGAAGAATTTACTCAATCAATTAAACTAGGCACAATGTGCTTATTCGAGGCTAAAAAAATATCTTTGAAGCCTGGGAATAAGTGTTGAATATTGAGGATTCATTATTCCTAAAGCTTATATATTCCAAAATAAGACTATGCAAGAATGTAATTTTTACTTCAAGTTGACAATTGGGTCATTGCTGAACAAGATGCATAGTGATGATCATTTGAATAGTTCCTAGTTTGATGACTAGAGAAAATATTTTGGTATAGCCTGTTCCATCAATTTGAGGATACTCATTTGTAACTAATTGGGATTTGAAGCTGTTTAGATAGTTGATGGGCTTGAGCTTTGGTTTGAGAACTCACTTAGAACTAGTGACATGAATGTTAGGAGTGCGAGGAACAAGTTACCGAGTCTAATTTTGATGTTAAGTCGCAAGTTCGTCTATGGCAGCCTTTCAGCTAGGATGAAATAATGTTGATCAAATATTGTAGCTTATGAGGGATACTGGCAGATAATGTGACACTTTAGGCACACCTGAGGTTGTGTTTAACAATACCAAGTTAAGATCGAGTGACCATAGAGTGGGAAGTTGGTGCTATTGGGAACTCAGGCTCTATAATTGGTTCTTATGGTAGTTTTGGCTCAACTTATAAATATTGAGTTGGTTGAGACAATTCAAACTTGAGATATGAAGGTTGTGTAGGCTAAGCTTATAGATATGTGAGTTACAGTGAGCTAATAAGATTGAGGCTTGATTGTGATGATGGGCAAGGCACAAGTGAGATTGAAACTGCTTGTGGAAGGGAATGCTCATGGATGATAAAATATGTATCTTCTTATTGAAGTGTGGAAGCTTTAGGTATAGTAGTGGAAGACTTTGTAGGTTGTGAAACTAGAGCATGGACAATATTTGTTGGCAATAGAATCAAGCATTGTGAAGTAGATGTAGTAAAAAAGTCTCTTAGAGAGATTAGAGTCAGTATATGGCAACCAATAATTAAATATGCTTATAAATGTTAATGTTATCTAGTGGGAATGATGTTGGAAGTGCAAGAAGTTTTATATGGAAAATTTAACTCATCAAAAAATGTCAAGAAATTAAAAAATAAATAATGCTTGAAGGATGAAAGCAATATATGTGTCCCTTATGTTTATCAATGTAACCTACAAAAATTTAGAGAACAGTTTTAGTATCAAATTTGTTACATCATGTCCTAAAGTGTAAGGAAAACATTTAAAGTCAAAGGCATGAAATGAAAAGTAAACATGATAAACGCCCTATAATGTGAAGCGTGGAGTTTCAAAATTAAGAGCAGATGAAAGCAGGCGATTGATAAGGTAAACAACTTTAGTAGAAAGTTGTTGGTATTATCAGGCCCCAAAACACAAAATAGCAGAAAATATAAAGAACACAAAGGATTTTTTGCCCTAAGCCCGGATGTTCACCCAAATTAGGGTTACTCACCACGTTGAGCATGCACCGAAGTGATTATTGCTCCAATCCACTAGAAACTAACAATATTATCAAGATCAAAAGTTACAGTACAACAGATCCACAAAGAAACAGCCATCAGACCCAAGAATCTCTCACATAACCTCTTAGAATATGATTACACAAAGTAACCAATGGTTACTGCTCACATAAGAATAGATACTCAAACACACCTTAATCAAATACTAGATCTCACCAAGAATCATCTAGGAACCAAGATTACAAGCGAAAACCAAGAGTTTTCAGAGAGAAAACAGAGAGAACAAAAGATAGAGAGATCCCTAGAATAATCTCGAAGTTGTGAGACAAACGAGAGAGTCAAGCCAAAATATCAACAGTCAGAAGCATCCAACGGACGCAGCTCATCCACGTGTTATAATCTCAGCTATTGAGATAAGTGTATTGGGCTACCGAGTTGCATTCCAAGTGGGCTGGGCTTCTCAAATAATTAAGGGTTTCATCACAGGGCCAAACATAAGATAACATAATTTGACTGCATCATTGGGCCCAAATGTTAAGCACCAAACTTAACAATCTCCACCTTGCTTACCAATTTTGGTTTCATAGTAGATTGAAGGTTAACTTTTACCTCAGTTTCATTTGCTCTTGTTGCAAAAATCTCTAATCAGTAACAACATTTAGGAGATTTAAACAATCCCTAAATTTGTATAAAGGAAGAATCTTTGTACCCATATCTGCAGGANCTCTAATGGATTAGAGAATTTTTCACTTTGGTTTCATTTGCTCGGGTACCTGCAAAACAAACTAGTTAGTCGTGATATTTAGGAGATTTAAACAATCCCTAAATTTGTATAAAGGAAGAATCTTTGTACCCATATCTGCAGGATTACACTTAGTAGATATTTTATCAATTTTTATGGTTTCCTTTTCTAGAACATTTCTTATAAAATGAAATTTAACATCAATATGTTTAGTCCTATCATGAAACACACGATTTCTACTTAAGTGTATTGTAGACTGACTATCAGAAAATATTACAACACTATTTTCAGAAAAAGCAATTTCATTTAGCAAGTTTTTCAGCCACAAACCTTCCTTTACAGCATCAGTGGCTGCAATATATTCAGCCTCTATAGAGGATAATGCTACAATATTTTGAAGTTGTGATTTCCAGCTAATGCAAGTACCATTTAGAATAAAGACATGCAGAAGTTGATTTTCTATTAGCACAGTTTCTAGCAAAATCATAATCAACAAAGCCTTTAAGTTTTATTCTAGTTTTACTTTTTCTAAACATAAGCCCCAGATTNAGTTTTACTTTTTCTAAACATAAGCCCCAGATTAGAAGTACCTTTTAAGTAGTTCAATAACCATTTCATGGATTCCCAATGATATTCACCTGGATTGCTAATATATTTACTCAAGACACTTATTGCAAAGGCAAGATCAGGTATGGTGCATATCATCACATACATAATAGACCCTACACATTGGCATATGGAACCCTTTCCATTCTAGTTCTTTCTAATTCAGTTTTAGGGCATTGTTTATAAAACATTTAAAATGACCGCCAAGAGGTAATGTGACCTCCTAGGCATTATCTATAGAAAATCTGCATAAGATGAGAAACAAATTATGATCACTTCCATTTCTTCTAATTTCTATCCCTAGAATCTTTTTAGCTTCTCCTAAGTCTTTCATTTCAAATTCCTATTTCAGTTTTTGCTTAATCATGTTAATTTCAATTATATCACACCCAACAATTAACATATCATCAACATAGAGTAAAAGATAACAAGAATCAGGGCCACACTTTGCTTGATATTATTAATTTCAGTTACATCACAGCCAACAAGTAACAAATCATCAACATAAAGTAAGAGATAATAAGAATTTGGACCTCCTTTACCTTTGTAGTAAAAACATGGATCATATTCACTTCTATTAAAATTGAGTCCCTTTATAAAAGTATCAAACCTGATACACCATTGCCTTGGGGCTTGTTTCAAATCATAGAGTGATTTTTGTAAAAGACATACAAGGTTTTCTTTGCCTTTTTGTTCAAAATCTTTTGGTTTAGACATGTAGATTTTTTCATCCAAGGTTCCAGGTAAAAAGGCAGTTTTGGCATCCAACCGTTCTAATTCAAAATAAAATTGGGATACAATGGAAAGCAAATGTAACGACCCGACCTTGTGCCGTAGTCATTATCATATCATACGTATTGTCCGCTATGGGAGATCATATGCCCATCTTACCTTGACGGCTTTCTGACGCTTCCCCATGATTCGAACACAAGACCTCCATCATATGGGAGACTTAATTGAATCCTAGTACCAATTGAGCAATTTTTTTGTAACGATCCGACCTTGCGCCGGAGCCATTATCATATCGTATGTACTGTCTGCTTTGGGAGAGCCTGACCCATCTTACCCCTCATGGCTTTCCAACGTGTCCCCACAATTCGAACCTAAGACCTCCATCATATGGGAGACTTAAGTTGAATTTTAGTACCAATTGGGCATTTTTTTTAACAACCTGACCTTGAACCGCAAACGTTATTATATCATACGTATTGTCCGCTTTGGGAGAGCATGAGCCCATCTTACCCCTCATGACTTTCTGACGCTTCCCTAAGATTCGAACACAAGACCTCCATCATATGGGAGACTTAAGTTGAGTTACCAATTGGGCTATGATATGATAACGACTACGGTGCAAGGTCGGGTTGTTAAAAAAAATGCGCATTTTTTTTGTAACCACCCAACCTTGCGTTGTAGTCGTTATCATATCATATGTACTATCCGATTTGGGAGAGCATATGCCAATCTTACCCCTCACGGCTTTCTGATGCGTCTCCAAGATTCGAACACAAGACATCCATCATATGGGAGACTTAAGTTGAATCCTAGTACCAATTGAGCAATTTTTTGTAACGATCTGACCTTGCACCAGAGCCGTTATCATATCATACGTACTGTCCGCTTTGGGAGAGCCTGACCCATCTTACCCCTCACGACTTTCTGACGCGTCCCTAGGATTCGAACCCAAGACCTCCATTATATGGGAGACTTAAGTTGAATCCTAGTACCAATTGGGCATTTTTTTAACGACCTGACCTTGTGGCCCAGTCGTTATCATATCATACGTATTATCTGCTTTGGGAGAGCATGAGTCCATATTACCCTTCACGGCTTTCTGACGCGTCCCCAAGATTTGAACACAAGACCTCCATCATATAAGAGATTTAAGTTGAGTCCTAGTACCAATTGGGCTATGATATGATAATGACTACGGCGCAAGGTCAGGTCATTAAAAAAAATGCACATTTTTTTTGTAACTACCAGACCTTGCGTCGTAGTCATTATCATATCATACGTACTGTCCGTTTAGGGAGAGCATACTCCAATCTTACCCCTCACGGCTCTCTGACGCGTTCCCAAGATTCGAACACAAGACATCCATCATATGGGAGATTTAAGTTGAATCCTAGTACCAATTGAGCAATTTTTGTAACGACCTGACCTTGCGCTTGAGCCGTTATCATATCGTACGTACTGTCCGCTTTGGGAGAGCCTGGCCCATCTTACCCCTCACGGCTTTCTGACGCGTCCCTAGGATTCGAACCTAAGATCTCCATCATATGGGAGACTTAAGTTGAATTTTAGTACCAATTGAGTATTTTTTTAACGACCCGACCTTGCGGCCCAGTCGTTATCATATCATACGTATTGTCCGCTTTGGGAGAGCATGAGCCCATCTTACCTCTCACGGCTTTCTGACGCGTCCCCATCGAACACAAGACCTCCATCATATGGGAGACTTAAGTTTAATCCTAATACCAATTGGGCTATGATATGATAATGACTGAGGAGCAATGTCGGGTCGTTAAAAAAATGTGCATTTGTTGTAACGACCGAACATCGCACCAGCCGTTATCATATCGTATGTACTATCCGCTTTGGGAGAGTATATGCTCATCTTACCCCTCACGGCTTTCTGACGCATTCCCAGGATTCGAACCCAAGATCTCCATCATATGGGAGACTTAATTTCATTGTAGTCAATTCACTCTCTTTTGTTAAAACCTTTAGCAATTAATTTGGTCTTAAATCTCACATTCTCACTTTCATTATTTCCTTCTTTTACTTTAAAAATCCATTTACAGTCAACGAATTTTTTCCCTTTTGGTTTATTTATTAAGGTCCATGTCTTATTTTTAGCTAATGAGGTCATTTCATCCTTCATAGCAGCAAGCTACAAATTGGCATGTTTCCCTCCTATGGCCTCTTCATATGTGTTAGGCCCATTTTCTAGAAAATTCTGAACATTTAAAGCTGTAACAAATTCAGGATCATTAATCTATATGGAGGTCTAACTTTCCTTCTGGTTCTATCTCTTGCAAGATGATAATCATCTAACAGGTTTTCAGGTTGGTTTGGATAAGTCAGCAGGTTCAGCTTCATTGATAGGTTCAATTTCATCAATTAATTCCTTATCAAGCTCCACCTCAAACTGATCATCATTCCTAGAGTTTAAATATGTCTAGAAAATTCTTGTTTCTAAAACTATTTTATTTTGATCAGTTTCAGGTGTAGCATATACTCCTTCTTTAATGCAAGGCATGTCATCCTCATTAAAGACAACATTCCTACTAATAATAACTTTATAACCCCCTAAAGATTTCAGCCAGACCCTAAAACCCTTAATACCTTCACCATATCCTAATAAAATACCCTTGACAAACCTGGGCTCTAATTTACCCTCATTCTGATGTACATAGGCAGCACAGCCAAAAACTTTCAATTTTGAATAATCCACAATGTTGTCATTCCAAACATGATTAGGTATATCAAATTTTAAAGATTTAGTAGGATATTTGTTTATCAAATATGAGCAGTTTTAACTGCTTCCCCCCAAAATAATTTTGGCAGTCCTGAACTTATCAGCATACATCTGACCTTTTCTAGCAAAGTCATATTCATCCTTTCTGCAAGGCCATTCTGTTTAGGGGTATAGGTGACAGTCCTATGTCTAAGGATCCCATTTATTTTGCAGAAATTATCAAACTCTTCATTACAAAATTCAAGGCCATTATTAGTTCTAATTGCTTTAACACCTTTATTTACTTGATTTTCAATAAGATTTTTCCATTCTACAAAGTTTTTGAGGGTATCAGATTTATTTTTCAAAAGCATAACCCAACTTTTCTTTGAAAAATCATCAATAATAAGCAAGAAGTATTTAAAACCAAAATTTGTGCACACAGATGTTGGCCACCACAGATCAGCATGCAAGTAATCAAGAATAGACTTAGACTTGTGACTACCTGAAGCAAAATGTAATTTCTTTTGTTTCCCAAATATGCAATGTTCACAAAAAACATCTTTTTATTATTTCATTTCCCAAAAGACCTAGTTTCTTAAGAATATGCAAATTCTTATCACTAATGTGTCCAAGTCTTTTATGTCAAAGTTCAAATTGGTCAAACTGTGAGACTGTAGCAGAAATAGGTTTATTTTGTAAAGGTAAAGCTTGCATAGTATAAATCCCATTGGATTTTTCAACTTGAATGACTTTTACAAAATCCTTTTGAAGTGTTAGAATACCTTTATTTATGATAGTATTAAAATATTCATCATCAAGAGTCCCTAAAGAGATGAGATTCCTCTTTAGGTCTGGAATGTATCTTGTCTTATTCAAAATCACTACATTCCCATTTTTTAATTTCAAAACAGTTTTATCAATGCTTTTTATTTTGCAAGAAAAGTCATTTTCCAATATCACTTGTCCTACATTAACCTCAACCAAATCAGTAGAGTATTCTTTATAAGGTGTCATGTG
>CAIGRS010309128.1:0-13733 GCA_903798395.1 Fraxinus floribunda
TACCACTGTTATACAATAGAAAATAGTTCAACGTTACAGATTGAATAAATTGAATAACCACCGATCTACTAAAACCTAATAGCACTTTATATTTCGAATCAACCACTGCACACTGAAGGTTTCATAGATAATAGGCTCAGAACATCAATCAAAAACTCCTTCAACACTGTCAAGCCCAGATCTACTAGAAACCACCACAGTCTACCAAGTAATCACTAAGCTACTTCAATGAGATTGAAGGATTCGCACTACCAACTAAGAGGCCTAACAACCACACTGATTTCACGAAGAAAACGACTCAAGAAACAGATTCGAGAATCAACTTCACACAGAAGAAGATGAAGGAGAGAAATCACATAGAAGTCTCTAGAAGAACGAAAGGAAAACCACAAGAATATAATAAATCATGAAACCTTTGGAATCTCTCAGAAATATCAAGACCTTGAGATGGAGTAGATCTCATCCAACGGCTCAGAGCAGCTAAAGCTTTTAACTTGCTTTGGACTGGGTATTGGGTCTGGTTTCACTGGGCTGACTTCAGTTGAATTAAGTAATAGTGGAATGGACCAAAGGCCAATCATCATTGCCTAATATGGGCTGGACCGTGGCATCACAGCCTCACACAGACAATCCAAGGCAGATAACTCACTATTTTTCTCAATGGATGGAAGAAATGTGGTATTTGTACGGGTTTACGTAAATGATTTAGTAGTAATAGAAAACAATAGCCAATAACTGTAGATATTTATTGATAAGCTAAATGCATGTTTTGCTCTTAAACATACGGGAAAACTCAGTCAATTCTTGAAACCAAGCTTAACACCTATGGCGGTCGATAAGTTGATATCTAAGGATGCAGGGTAAGTTATGAGTGATCCTATTCTCTACAGGAGCGCAATTTGGTCTTCAATATCTTACACACACAAGACCTAATATTGTCTATTCCATTAATAAAATGATTCAATTCCGTCGAACTCTTACATATGTTCATTGGAAGGCCGTCAAGAGAATTTTTAGATATCTAAAGGGTATACTAAAACACGGTTTGATTATTCAAAGGAATGACAGCCTAGATATTACAGTATTTGTAGATTCAGATTGGACATCGTGCCCAGATGATAGAAGATCTACAGTAGGCTACTATATGTACCTTGGAGATAGTTAGGTGTCTTGGTGTTCCAAAAACCATGTTGCAAGTTCTAGCACAGAGGCCGAGTATAGAGCACTTGCTGACACTGCATCAGAAATAGCTTATATTTAGTCCCTAATGAAAGAGCTAAGTATACCTTACAATCAAATTCCTAAAACCTGGTGTGACAATCTGAGTACAAGTGCACTGGCGTCAAATCCAGTATATAATGCCCGTACGAAAAAAAATAGAACTGGATGTCCATTTTGGGAGAGACAAAGTTTTGAAGAAAGAACTGGAAGTGCATGTTGTTCCATCCTCAGATCAAACTGCAGAGATACTGACAAAACCTCTCTCTCACTCATGATTCATATTCCTCAGAGACAAGCTTGGAGTGGTAGAGACACACTTCACCTTGAGATGGGGTGTTTTGATTAATCAACAACCTGAATATTCATGCATTAGAGGATGTTAATATCACTAACAATATTGACACTACATAACAATGTATTTCCTCAATGTAAGGGATATATATATAGTTACTTGTCACTAGTAGATGGGAAATACAAGAATATTCTCTTTGTATATAAAGTGTATGTATTGCAATTTAGTGTATAAATAGAGAAGGCAAGGGAGAATCTAGTTGAGCTGAGAAATTTTCAGACGAGCTCAGTTCAGTAGTAATTCTTTTTTTCTAATTGATCCTGACAAACAAATGTTGAGGCTTCCATATTACACTCGGTAGGAGCTAGAAAGTGGTATAACAAGCTTGCACGAGGTAACTTCGACAATTGGCCTGACTTGAAAAGCCAATTGATGCATATGTTCCCCTCGGGAACTCTTGGCTCTATCCCGACTAGGAGAATTCACGACATGAGGTAGGGCCCTAGTGAGAATTTGCAGAGCTATCTCATCCATTTCATTTTGAGGTATGAAGATATATTGAAAATTCGATGGAACTTACTTGGTGGGCAATTATAATTTCAGACAAGTAGCTTGGAAGGCAAGTTTTCTTTATATGCAAGAGAACGTTTGCTTGGTGGGCAAGAAAGGGAGTTTCTTGGGGTGCAAGTTTCTTTGATCAACAAGAAAGTCAAAACTGAAAAATTGTACCAGTTATTTTTGTTGCATGTTCGCCACACGGAAATGGATACGAGTGAACCGTATTTATGTTAAAACCATTTGTAATTTTTAGGGAAAATTAGGCCCACTGCTCTAAAAAAATACATTTTTTATTAATACCCTTCAAACTAAATAAAATTATAATTACAGTATTAATTACTTCCAAACCTCAAAATACAGAAAATCGAATCTATGGAAGAAGACCTAGAAAATCTCACTACCCCCTCCGCTTCCGCTTTGAAGGACTCCCTAAACATCACCTCTGCGCCATGAAGCTTTCTAGCCATCTCCATAGGCCCCATTTTTTGGCCCTTTTGATTGACATGGATGAATTTGATGAGATTGAACAGTCCAAACTTTGCATTTTTTTTCCCTTTATTTTATTTATATGGTGATAGATGTTGTCTATTGTTGATTGTAGATGATAAATTCTACAGTTAAAGAAATCGAGTCGGTCAGGCCACTAGCAATCTTGCGAAAAAGTAGAACGAAAAAGAAAGACCGGAAAAAGATCTTAAGGGGACACCGGTGTGGTGCCGGCCAAAGACCCTCTGACGGTCAAGTTAGAAAAGCTTATTAAGAATTATCAAAAAAAGGATAATTAATTCGGAGTAGAGTATTCGTTTTTCTGTGTACCTGAATGTAAGACTGACTATGGTATTTATAGCAGCGGGTCAACCGTCTAGGCGTGATTGACGATGACTCTGTGAGATTCGTTGGTTGGAACTGATAAGATCCATTCGGTTGAGATATCGAATCTGCTAAGAGTATTCGTTTTTCTCTGTACCTGAATGTGAGGCTGACTATGGTATTTATAGCAACTGGTCAACCGTCTAGGCGTGATTGACGAAGACTCTGTGAGATTCGTTGGTTGGAACTGATAAGATCCATTCGGTTGAGATATCGAATCTGCTTTGAGATAACTTCCATTTGATTTGGTCAGATCGTGGGGTGATTTATTTTGAATATAAATCGTCAAGGATAACGGATGACAAGTGGGTCTGGGTCAGCCCGATCGGCAGAACGAACTGGGCCAAAATATGTTACATTTATCAAGTGGGCCATATGTAGGCCTAGGTTCTGGACTTGGGCCGTTGGGCTAGTAGAACAATTTTGACCACTACATTGATAAATTTGGAGGGCTCGTGAATGTGGTTTTACATGGTACTGTTAGTGCGAACTTATTTACAAATTCGGCGGGTTAAATACCCTTAATAGTCACTGAATGTTATTTTTGTCACTTTTTGTTTTTTTTTTAATTTCGTCACATTTTTAAAAAAAATGTCATTTTTTTTTTAAAATTTTCGTCACTTTTTTGAGTTTGTCACTTTTTTATTGTCTGTCACTTTTTTAATCTTTATAATTTCTTTTAATTTGTGCCACTTTTTAAAAATTTGTCACTTTTTTTAGTGTTTATTACTTTTTTCAGTTACTTTCTTGATTTCTATAACTTTTTTAGTGACAAATATCAATTTTAATAAAAGTGACATTGTATGTCATTTTTTAATAAAAAAGTGACATTTAACTTTACAAGCGACAGTGTGTAACTTTTTTTTTTCTTACTGATTTTACACAGTATTTTTTACTTCCAAAACATCTTTTATATGATTTTTCAAAAGTATTTTTGTAAGTTGCCCTAATTTTTATTACCTCAAATTTGAATCCACACGACTTGGCCCGAGTTTATGAAGGGGCTTGCAGAGTTGTTAAATGGGCTTACATTTGGGTGGCTCGCCTATTGGTTCATCGTGACCCGTGGCCTTTTTAAAAAATATAATTAGGATATGCATTTGTTTTTCTTTCATAAATTGGAAAATGTGGAGAAAAATACTTGCAACTTAAAATTTGTATTTGTTCAAGCTTTTAGCTGCCAAATTTTGATAGAAAATAAAGCTCAACAGTCGACACGGACCCAAGCAAGCTAGAGATAAAATTCAATAAAACAAGTTTAACTTCTGACTTCTTTGGTAAGATAAATTATATTAAAAATAAGATATTTTTCTTCGAAGCAATCTCGTCACTATTATTTGCTAAAAATAGAGACACAAAGGTAAAAACCTCGTCTAGAGATTGAAACACGTGCAAAATGGACTGGGCTTCGGTATTATGATGATGCAATTGCAATGAGATCTTCATCAGTATTTTTTATGTGTACAATAATTATTTTGAAAGAATGTATTCTGGAATAGTAGATTGATGTAGAATTTGTGGTTGAAAAAGAAGGAGAAGTTATTAATGTGATAGAAAAAATTATTTTATTGAAGAATGTGTGGTTGAAAATGAGCAGAAGAATGAAAATGAAAATTTTAATGTGTACCACTATGTAATACAGTAGAAGGATCAAATTATTTCATTTTCTTACCAAATATCATTCTTAACGTTGTCTTGCACTATGTAATAAGGACCGTGCTACAGTACCCGAACCCGAATCTTCTACCGAATTTTTTACCGAATGGTCACATGGCGGCCCCAATAGGGGGGCGCCTGTGCGCACAGACGCCCCTCCAATAGGGGGCCGCCATGTGGCCATTCGGTAAAAAATTCGATAGAAAATTCGGATGAAGTAGATTAATCCATATAATAAACATGAGCAATGCCTAACATATACTGCGTTACGTCCGAGTCTTCTACCACGTAACAAACCAGCTCGTTTTGCTCTTTTATCCAAAAGAGTAATAGTAGGAAAAAAAGGATAGCTGACCCACAACATACTGAATTCAAAAAATCTCAACTCGACTGACCTGCCTTTATCTACACCTTGATTGCAATTGCGACGGGCAAGAGAAAGACGTTGTGCCACATTAGGAGGCGACACATGTCAGAACTATGTGGGTCTTACGTTACCCTTCTTAGGACCACCAAAATAAAGGACAGAAACACGCACGTGACTTACTCACGCCGGACCCATTAACGACAGGTCACTTGAGAAAGGAGTGCACATGTTGGATAAATTTCATTCCCCAAAATTATACTCACAATTAGTCTTATGTTTGGTATACATTAAAACTTTTATTCTCATTTTTCTAATAATTTTTAACCACATATTCTTCAATAAAATATTTTTCATCATATCAATAATTTTTTATTCTTTTTTAACAATACATTCTTCATCAATTTACTATTCCAGAATACATTTTTCCAAAATAATGCAGTGCAAACACACCATTAGCCGCGAGACCCATTTTTAAGGACGAATGTATTTTAAAATAGTAATTTTTCGAGAATTGTATGGTTAAAAATTGAAAAAAGGATTCACGTTTCAATTATTTTATGAGAAAATGTGTGATTGAAAATGAGTTTTGAAAAAATGAAAATAAAATAACGTTCATCATAATTTGTCGTTAGTTGCTAACGTAGGATGATCACAATTTTAATAAAAAATAAATGACCATCGTCTTTTAGTGAATTTGTACAATGAATTATTTTATATATTCATTAGGGTTTACGCCTTGTAGCAAAACCGTTGTATAACTATTGATTTAACACATAAAGTGACAATACTTAATGTAGGCACAAGGGAAAACTGGTGTTGTTCATTAAAATGGGGTCCACAAATTTGGAATAGTTACCCCCACGTGACACCGTCACGAGAAAGAGAGCGACCCACTGCCTGCCGATAAGAACACGTGCTCTCACGTAAGCTCTCATCCCCTCTACTCTACCCCCACTACTCCTCACCTCTCTCCCTGTCATATCATCTATGTTTGAAGTTGGATGCACCTGGGACATAACTCAGTGGCGCAAAAAATATGAGTGATATAGTCTCAACTAAATTGGTAGCCTCAGTATGAGTTCAACCTTTTTTTTTGTTTTTTATGTTTGAAGTTGGATTAATAAAGTTAAGAATAAGGATGATTAAATCCGCTCACAGACAGGGAAAAGATGGAAAGATTAATTTGACAGCATTTTTTCGATTTTTTTTCAAATTGTCCAATCATGTGTCGACACGTGTCCTCTTCATTTTTAAATCATATTTATGTAGCACAATTCATTAATGGTCACGAAAGTTTAAAGTAATTGTATCAACGACCAATTAAGTTATTTTTTTGCTCAAATTCATAAATATTACACGAATGATCACTTAATTAAAAAATAAAGTTAAATTTTACGTGATACAAATGATGGTCGATATATCATCAAATATGTTATTTATTTTGTTTTATTTAAATATGAGGGTATATTGGTCATTTTACATTGAAAAATAGTGAAAATGGTATTTTCTACCATGAAACGTTGAAATAAGGACGAAAATGTAAAAAGAAATGAAACGTAAGGATGTTTTACGCAATAAGTGTCAAACATAGGGACGTTTTGTGCTATTAAGCAAGTACAAACATGTTTAAAACGTAGGGACGTTTTTCGCATTAAGTGTCAAACGTAGGGACGTTTTATGCTTAAACATTTTAATAAGACTTTTGGACTCACTTGCACTTTTTAAAAAGTTTGGGAATATAATTACAATTTATTTTTTATTTTTTTTATTTTTTATTTGTTTTATTTAAAATCGAGGGTATTTTGGTTATTTTACACTGAAAAATAGTGAAAGTGATGTTTTCCACACTGAAACGTTGAAATATGGGCGAAAATGAAAAAAAATAAAACGTTGGGACGTTTTTCACACTAACTGTTAAACGTAGGGACGTTTTGTGCTAATAAGCCATTTCAAAATCATTGTTCCTGAAGAAACTTAAAGACGGTTAACTCGCCGTCACGGGTGAGCAGATACAGAACAAACGGGGTTAGTGGAAGGTGGTCCCCACTGCAATAGAGTCGGCAGTCAGTGTGTCAGGGGATGGGCACACGTTAGCGGTTCGCTACTCACAATTTATACTCTCTCACCTCACGTGACTATCGTACTGTCCATTTAATGAATTTTTTTATTTTTTATTCTTATTTTGGGTCCCAACACGTCACTGTTACTAAACAGACGTGTGTAAAAAAGGTTGGGGTACCAAACTCTATATTACTACTACTTATGATTGGTAATTATAATTTCGTAAAAAAAATCTCGTGAATTATTTCGTCTATAAGGTGATTAGTATTCGATTGAACAACAATATCAAGTGATAAACATGTTTGAACTAGAGTACTGAATTTTGGTTTATTTGCTTATAACCACCTCTATTTCTAGATAAGTATCGACATGAAATTGAGTTCCACCTCCTTTTTCAAAGATCTTTCTTTCATGTGAATTGTGAATAAAATTATTCTTAACCTACTGAATTGGATGTGATTAGATAGATATTTGATATATTTTATTGCACATTCACTTTCTTGAATCGTGTTTATTAACATCCGATCTGCGATTTAATTAAAAACAGATTATTGTATACACCTAGTATATCTTAATATGAGATCGACCTTATAAGTTCAACGTGTAACGTCGTGCTTCAAGAGAACATAATGATTATAAATTCTTTACATACTGATAAAACATCCAATAAAATTAATTATCGAATTCAAAACTTATGTTAGCGTCCACTTATTCCACCAATCGTATGATGTAGTTTCGTTTACTCACTAGCTCATTAATTGCTAGGGACCCATCTAAAAGACGGTCTCGTGATAACTTGAAAAGCTGACCTCAGCGACCAATAGAGATATGCCAGTAATGTACTTTTTAGTTCGGCACTGGTTATTGACAAGACATGAAAGTGGGTGATACTGAATTTTCTTTACCTATAAAAGGATGCGAGCTATCTTTGTGGGGAAAAAAAGAAGAAGAAGAAGAAAGACTAGGATCTTTCAAAAATATCTATTTTGGATGAAACACTTGTAATTGCGAAGGGAATATCAAAAAAAAAATCTTGAATTTCTCTTTATTGTACTTTAAAAGTTGACTTAAATTGATCCGGACACTTTTTAACATCAACAATGTTCAATTGTGTTTAAACTTTAAATAAAATGTAACCAACTTAGATTCATTGAATCATAACAAAACACTTCTCACGAATTCGAATCGCATACCTAGATTGAAAGTGAGTTAAAATTAGGTCCGCTCTCACCTCTTGGGGGCATGGTTGTCCAACTCAACTCCAACATTAGCCTGATCAAGGTACTTTACTCACGGAAAAAAAATATCTAAGAGCATATTTGGGGAGTATTTATAAATGATTTAAACTATAAATTAATAAAAACGAGTAATGAATAAGTATGTAATACTAGTGACTTTCTTGAAGTGCGTGGATAAAAAGTGAATTGAACGTTTATACAAAATTTAGACACGAGTTAAACATCGGCTAAGTAAAAATTTCGTTTTTTCAACAAAATTGAAATTTTAAATTATTTGCTATTATGTCTATATATTATTAATATCGTGGACGAATTATGTTAACTAGCCGGGTCTATTAGCAATGCAAGTCAACAATCTCCAAGTTGACTCAGTGATTCAGGCCGAATTTTCTAACTGTGGTCGAGGATCTATGAAGTATGAATTATGTATACGTATATAACACATTAAGCTTTTTGATGGTCATTATTTGAAAATTCCTTTTTTCTATATGTTCATTTTAATTACGTATTCACACAAAAATATATTATGCACGTGAATTCAAAATTTATCTCTTCTTTTAACCCCACAATTTCCTAAAAATTACTATTTAAAATCATTTTTTTGGGCATCGAACGGGGACTAAATTGAAATGACTAGACGAACGATTAACATAGCTAATCACGTGTTCACTTTTTTTAATCATGTTTTATTATATTTATTCTCTAATACATATTTCGACTAGGATTTAATCGCATTGCTCTTAACTATTAGCCCCAATTTTATGGTCATTATGTGGGAAGAAAATAATGTTTTGAATAGTGATTTTAAAAGAATGTGAAGTTAAAAGGTTGAAAAATTTTGAGTTTACGTGTAAAATATTTAACCGTGTGAATGTGTGGTTGAAAATGAATACGTAAAAAAAGAGTTTTCAAATAATAGTTGTCAAACGTGAATTTAGTAGTATTTCTTCTCAGTTATATTTAATTTTTCAAGTTCAACGCAATGTATATGCATGTAGTAACACCGTATCTCAAGATTGTCTAAAAAATTGAGGAAAAAAAATACAAAGGGATAATAAGTTAATGAATGAACCATGCTACATTTTACATTTTTTTTTAATTATGTTAACTTTTACATTCTTTCACGTAGTAAGATTTACATTTTTGATTTTGAACACATTCATACATCGCTGCACAAATTTCTTTCACACGAGGGACGTCAATCACATTGTTAAGGACAATGTACATATAGTTTAATTGTAAGTTAATAACACACCTCGTATTCTAGTTGAACGCATTGAAGAAGAATTGAACCAAAAAGGAAGAAAAGACAATAGTGTATTTGTGGTAGTCGAGCTCCGATTTAGGCTTATAATACCATTTCGGAAAGAGAACAACGAGACGGGTAGAAGTCACAGTTATGCTGTGGTATACGATGAATTTTGGCCATTTGAATTTGTTAACAACTCGAAAATTGCTTTTAAAGTTTTGATTCTACTTTTGTCATTTAATTTATTTCGAATTCTTTGTAATTTATTTTATTTAACTAGGTTTTCATTTTTTTTTCTTTTATCATCATTCAATTAATAAGATTCGTGAGTTTATATTATTTCATAATTTAGTGAATTTCAATTTTGCGCTCTTTTCACTTGAATCCTTTGTTAGCGCTGCTACGGCAAGAAAAAACACGAGACATGCTACATATACAGACGCAGAAGTCCTATAGACACTCAAAAAGGCGAGGTGGGTGGATAAATTTTTTTTTTTTCCATTTATATTGTGCAGGACCCATCCTTAGGTGTAAGAATTTTGTGAATTCATTTCATGTACAAATGGATTAATTCTTCAAAAAATGCCCTTAGCAGCTTAGCTTAAAATGGCGGAGATTCTGTAATGCGGACTGGGACCTACCGCATCACATTATGAGTTGGCCACGAGATTCGAGGGGGCGGTCTATGTGATGAGGTAGGCAGACGTTTTTTTAAATCACGTGTACTCCCGCTTTCCACGGGATTTGTGCCACGTGTCCACCACTCACAATTTCTTACATTAAAATAAAATATTAGTGTCTTTGAAAATAGTTAACTTTCTGTATTTGGATGTTATGATGATTAGATGTTAGATCATCTCCAAGAGGCTCTCTATTTTTAAATGGTATATTCTATCATTTGGATAATATTTATAAATTTAGAGAGTTAAAAATTTGAAGTACTTCAACAAACCCTTTATATTTAATACTTAATTTTATTAATCCCAAAAAATATTTATTATTTTTCTTTATCTTTTATTTTAACTAGCTTTTCTTTAAATTATTTTATTATTTTCCTACATTGAAAATTAAAACTTTTTGAATGAATTTAATTATGACTAAAGCCATTTGTACCTGGGGCTTTACACCCAGGGTTATCCGATCCCACAGCCCCCTCACAATGTAGGGGGCTCGAGGTGAATAAAATAATGGACGTGCTCCCCTCTTTAATTATAGAGAATGAGTTTGGCTCTCCAAATTTGGAGAGCCAAACACACTCTCTAAATTAAAATGTTAATTTAAAGAGTCTCTTATAGTATGATTTTAAATGTTAACTGTTTAAAATAGAGAGGATTTCATGTTTAGAGAATATTTTGGAAATGCCCTTAGTGGCGAAGGCAAATGAGAGTTAAAAAATTATGTGTCAATAATTAGTTGGGTAAACAATAAATTAGATGGCAAATCTCAACTCTTAAGAGATGTGAATTAGGATAATTAATTGGGATATGTGCACTATACATGTCTTTTCACTTATTAATTAATTAAAGTCTCGTTTTACTTTTTGTACAGTCGTACCTTACTACTTCCACTCACGTGACTTGACAATGCGATAATAATTACGTATACATACACATCACATGCCACTAACTCACATTTTTGCGTTTGAATAATTCTCTGTTTGGTATACATTAAAATTTTCATTTTCATTTTTTTATTCATTTTTAATAACATATTTTTCAATAAAATAATATTTTCCATCACATCAATAACTTTTCCTTATTTTTCAACCAAACATTTTTCATTAATCTACTATTCCAAAATATATTCTTCCAAAATAATGTGGCTCAAACGCACCATATATAATGATTTATATATAAATAAATAATAAAAAGAGAGTGAATAATATTTTTTATTTGGTTGAAAAAATTTCGATTCAGCACTGTTTGGCTGTTTGTCTACCATTATTCCAAAAAAATGTTTACTATAACAAGATTCTCCACTACACATTCACCCAATAAAATATTTTACACACAAACCAATAAAATTACTTTAAATTTCAACCACACATTCTCCAAAAAATATTATTCATTACACCATTTTTCTCCCAATAATGGAAGACAAACACACCCTCAATTATATTTCAACACACGATGGTGATGTTTGCTGTGAATTAAAATCAGATTTTTAGTATATTGTGATAGAAGTTTTTGAAATGTGTGGTTGAAAAGATGTGAGACCCGTAAAAGATGTGATTGATATTGATTTTTTGACTTTGACTTACAATAAAATCAGATTTTAATCCGACTTAAACATGTCATATGTAAATCATTATGAACATACAGTATAATTGCGCAAGTTTTAGGCTCATTTTTAGCCCCGAGTTCCCGGGCAACTCAGTTATTGTCTCATTGCGCTAGTGGACACCTCATTAAAATTTCATCATTATTTTCTACTATTTATTATTGTACAAAAGAATAACATGAAAGTATAGCATTATTTTTTAGCTTTAGTCGGAATAAATCCACGAAGTCAGCTATTCAAATTGAACAGATTTTCAGATTTTTTGGTAATTGACTTCGTGGATTTATTTTGGTCGAATCCGTTAGAGTTATGGGGAGATTTTTGGGGGAAATTGAAGAGGACATTGTGGGCTTTCCAACGATATCCAAAATCGACGGTATTGGTGGTCGGAAGTTGCCGAAAAATTGCGCAACTCGCCCAAAAAATCTGAAAATTTGGGCAGATTTTTAGATTTTTCGGTAGCCGGTTTTGTTGGTATATTTCGGCCGAATCCCTTGGAGTTATGGGGAGATTTTTGGTTGTAATTGAATATGACATTGTGGACTTTCCAACGGTATCCAAATTCGACCGTTTTGGTGGTCGGAAGTTGCCGAAAAATTACCACAAAACTCGTTCAAATAATCTGAAAATTCAATAACCGTTTGTGAAAGAAATTTAAACTTCAGTGACCGTTTATGAAAAAAATTTAAATTTCAGTGATCGTTTCTACAAGTTTTAAATTTCAGTGACCGTTTTGTGATTTTCAGGTAACTTCAGTGACCATTTGTGAAATTAACCCTTTTATTAATTGATTTTTTATCTTTTACGAAATTGATTTTTTTGTCCTTTATGATTTTTTACCCTTAATACGGTTAGATACATCATTAAATATGATAATTTTTTTATGTACGATATAATGTATAAAGCACATCACGAGCACTAAATATTTACGATATATTTGATAAAGTGGCGTGGACAATATGAAATAGTAGCAAAGTAAAGAAAAAACTTAAAATTTTCTCTCGTGTAGTTCTACGATCTAAACTATGCACCAAACACGTCTTTAAAAACATGATTTATTAAAATTATCTAGTAAGCATGTGTACTTCTTATGCTAAGTATCGATGACATCACATATGAATAATAAACATAATTCAAATATTGGATCAGAATCGTTGCTTATCCAAACAACATGAGACGTGAGTGTAAATTGAATAATGATACACGGGTCGAGCAATTACAGGTAATGTTTTTATTCTTAACTAGTGAGACACACGTGCAAGGCACGTGCCGTAGTATAGTGTTGATTGATTTTTTGTTATTTTTGGAGACATCACTAATTAAATCTTATTTAGCAAAATTTTTTCAATTGAAAACTCGAAAGTTTCAACAAAAAAATACACAAATAAAAGTTAGAAACAAAATGAGAAATTATGCATATAAACAACCAGTATAAATCAAAACAGATGAATATCATCTCAACAATGAATATGTTAACAAGAAGGATGACATTAGNAACTTTTTCAATAAAAAAACTCGAAAAGTTCGACGAAAAATACACAAATAAAAGTTAGAAACAAAATGAGAAATTATGCATATAAACAACCAGTATAAATCAAAACAGATGAATATCATCTCAACAATGAATATGTTAACAAGAAGGATGACATTAGTACAACGACATTAAAACACATATGGGTAGTGGGGACAACATCGGGGTTACGGTTGATGGGAGCAGCGCTCTCATAGGTTTCGAGGCGACGCTCCAAACGGTGATTGACCTGATTGGTCAGGTCGCGTGGGGTTCGAGGACAACGCTCCAAGCAGTGAAAATTCAGTATTGGCAAAAAGAAGGAAGAAGTAATTCAGTAATAATTCTGAAAATCGCAACACGTGATACATAGTTTTGCCCCTTTTATATTGTAGTGATGAAATATAGAAAAAGAATTTTACATACATCTT
>CAIGRS010309203.1:0-12019 GCA_903798395.1 Fraxinus floribunda
TTATTATATAATCGAGGTTATTACTTTATCGAGGTTTAACTGTATGGCAATTTGGTGCAAACTCGGTAAGCGTGAATACGGTGATCTCAAATACAATAAGTGTAAATACGATTTTATGGTGCAAATATTGTATCTTAAGTGCAAATACAGTAATCACTAATACGATGAGTGCAAATATAGTGAGGCCAGATATGGTATATACTGTAATTATGGTAATTTAGTGTAATACCGACAAGTGCAAATGCGGTATCTTAGGTGCAAAATCTATAAGAGAAAGTACGGTAAATGCAAATACGATGACAAAAAATGAAAAAGTTTCCATTAAACTAAAGCATCCCACTTCCCAACACACACACACACACATGTGGGCCCTACATGTAGAAAAAACAATTATGTGTATGATTACTTTTCACTTAAAATTTCAAAATCTGCTAACTTTTCTTATCTATTTATAAAAAACATCTCATATTTCATCTGCTTCAACCTCAAAATCTCAGAGATTTATCGTACGCAGTACAAGAAAATATTTTTCTTATATCAATCACTTTGAATCGGTGAGTATATTTAATTCCATTTTCGTTAAATTAGTATACGTTTTTAATCAATAAATTATTATCTTACACACGATGAAAGAAAATAGGGTGAGGTCAAATACAGTATATGTTGTAGTTACGGTAGTTTAGTGCAAAATCGGTAAGCCCGAATACGGTGAGCTCAAATATGGTAAGTGTAAATACAATTTTATGGTGTAAATACAATATGTTAGGTGCAAAGTCGGTAAACGCAAATACAATGAGTGAAAATACGGTATATACTGTAATTACGATAGTTTAGTGTAAAATTGGCAAGCACGAATACGGTAAGCTCAAATATGGTAAGTGGAAATACGATTTATGGTGTAAATATAGTATATTAGGTGTAAAACCAGTAAGAGCAAATACTGTGACAAAAAATGAAAAAGTCTTCATTAAGTTAAAGCATCCCACTTCCCAACACACACAGTAGGCCCTACATGTAGAATAATTGAAAACAATTACGTGTGTGATTTGAAAACCTTTTGACATAAAAGTCAATTTTGAAAAGCTAAAGCATCCCACCTGTATTTGTCTTTCCAATAATAATAATAATAATAATAATAATAATAATAATAATAATATATACATATAAAAATTCAGCTATATTTGTATTCTCAATACAACTTATTTACCCACAAAATACACACACACACACACACACACACAACAATTCAGCTACATTTGTATTCCCAATACAACCTCTTTATACACAACAAAAAAGATAACTCGTTCGAAACTTTGGTTATTTTTACATTAAACATGTTTCAAACTGGGTTACTATTGTTCATTAAATCGTTGGAAGATTGGACTGTTCATAGGCCCAATTTATTCTCTCTCTTCATAGGCCCAGTTTATTCTCTCTAATATATATTTTCACTGTATACACAATGAACATTGAGAAAATGGTAGATTCTTTAGAGGGGATATATACTTTCACTGGATATAAACAATGTATTCATCTAATCTATTGAGTATCTTCTCGTCATTTCATCTTTTTCTCTGTTCTCGAAGAGAGAAACCCTAGAAATCATCTTCTCGTGCTCTTCCTTTTCTTAGACAGATCTATGTATTAAATCGTAATAGAGGTAAATTTGTTCATGTTTTTCATTTGGTTTCTCTGTTTCATCCCATTTTTTTGTATTTTAGTTTGTTGTTTGCAATTTGTGTTTTTTGTTCCTCACTCTATTTCCCGTCAATTATTATTTATTGTCTTCAGGTTTCGTGTTGTGAGGTTTACGGGTGTGGTTAAAGGGTAACTTTTCCTTCTTTTTTTTTTAGCAAGAACTCTGTAAATCTGAGTTTTTTTCATAATTTTTACTTAGGGTCCGTTTGATTGCAAAGACGAGATTTGGGTGGAAAGAAAATGAATTCCAGGGAATTGAATTGCCTAGAATTTGTTTTACTAGAAATTGTAATTAATTGTGTTTGATTGTTATAATTTTCCACCTGGGAAATATTGAAAATTGATATCCGTTTGACTTTGTTTTTCATGGAAATTGTCATTTTTTTACCATTGGGTCTAGAATCTATTCCAATTACCAAAATAAAGTTAAAAATTACAAATTACAAAAAAAAAATTTACTATATCGAATTCTATTCGTTTGGCTTTGTTTTGCATGAAAATTGTCAATAAAAGTGATAATTTTTTTACCATTGCATCTAGAATTTTTTTCAATTTCCAAAAAATAAAAACCTGGAAAACCATTTTCCCACCTAAGAGGTGGGAAAATGATTTCAAGGAAAAGCAAGAAAATGTGAGTGTGTGAGGAAAACTGGAAAAAGTTTTTGCCTAGAAAAAAACACCTATCAAACAAAGGAAACGTGGGAAATGGAAAACAAATTCCATTTTTCATGGAATTGGCTCTCTATCAGACACACCCTTAGATCATTTATGGAAATGGTTATCGTGTTCGTGTTCTAAAGTTTTTGTGTCTTTTTCACTTCTCTTGAAACTCAAATCGTAGCACTTTACTTTGTTAAGTTTTCAAGTTGGAAATTTTGGAAGTCATATATTGTTTTATTAGGAGTTTAAGTTTGTGTGTTTGGTTTTATTTCTTTATTGTCTTCTTTCAATTTCTATAGTCGATAAGTTCTTTAGGCATTTTGTTGGGTTGGGTTTTGAAAACAAAGTAGATTAGATGAACCCATTTGGTTTTGGAATTAAGTTATGTGATTCATTTGTTATAAAAAAAAAACTTAAGCCTTTGAAGAAAAATTGAAATTTTAATTCAGGGAGTTTTGTCGATTTTTACATTCAATTTAGTAGATTTGATGGCTAAGCCTAATACTAAGGAACCTACAAGTCAGAATTATAAAGTAAAGGGCTCTCACTCGAGGTCTTTATTTGTTTTCTACTAATAATGGCTTGTCCCCATTAAGTCATTTTCCCTGTATTGGGTTGTTGGCTTCTTCAAACTATAGTTTGATGGAGGAAACAGATGTTACTTGAGGGCCACCAGTTACTCCATCCTTTCGAGGAAAAATTTGTGGCAAGGTAGTGATGGCCTTTTCTCGTGTAAAGGACATCAACATTCTACCAGTGATGTTCCACTAGGATTTTCTACTATGATTAATTCTTAGTATTAGGGAAAATGATTCATCTAAGAGAGAATCTAGGAAATGATAAACTTGTTGGGTTTAAGAGACTAGAAATGGATACGAGTAACGATAATAGGAGCAATGCAGAGGAGATAGGTGTTAGGAAATCAGAGGGATGATTTGCTTAATTGATAGATGAAGTTCGATAGTGTAATCTGGCATTGAAGATAAAGAAAAGGACATTGTCATTTGTAGCACGAAGATGAGTGATGGTGATACTGAATCAGAATCAGTCTTAACACGTGGGTTGAGTTCAAGGAAAGACGTCAAAAGGAACACAGTCGGTGCTATTGCGCCTTCAGCCAGACACTACAGGAGTGTTAGGTTCAATATTGTAATTGGAAATTTCATAACTTAATTGAACATATTTAAAAGTCGAGGGATGAAGTGCAATTTTGTATAGTTGAGTTAAGTAGCCTAGGGTTTGAGTTCGAGTTTTGGAAAGATGAGAAACACGGCGCCGTATTTTTGCTAGCCTATCGTATAGACAATGCTCGAGTGACAAAAATAGAATGTCTATCTCTTGCCTGTCACTGAGCTCTTGTTCAAGTGACATTGTGTCGCTCTGGCTTCTCGCTCGAGCGATAGGTCGATCCGGAAAAACCCTAATTCGCTGTTTTGAAGTATTTTTTTGACCCATACTCTCACCTATAAATACTCAAGCCTATGCATGAATTGGGTGTAATTGATTATTATTCTTTTACCTCATATCATTCTTTGGAAATCCAAGAACACATTCTTCATTTGTAGTTTATTCTTGCTATTCTTGAGATCATTCAACCACACTTTGGGAAAAACATCAAATTGAAGAATCCAAAACACCTACTTCCTAAACATCCTTATGAATGTACTTTGTCAGTTGGACTTTAGAAGTTTCTGGAGGTTGGACTACAAGTACATGAAAAGCAGGAGAATTAGATATTCATGAAATTTCACTTACAAAAGACAATTGAAGAAGATCGGGAAGCTGGAAGGAGACTGCAGATCTTGGAAGCTACAAGAAGTAGATCAGGAAGTCTAGTGGAGTTGGCTAGACATCATCTAACTGTAGAAGATCGGGAAGCTATTGGGTACAGCAAATCTTGGAGAGATTGGACTACAAGCACAGGAAAAAGTACAAGAATTAGAGATTCTTGAAAGTCCACTTAGAAGACAATTGAAGAAGATCAAGAAGCTGGAAGGAGATAGCAAATCTTGAAAGCTACACGAAGTAGATCGAGAAGTCTAGTGGAGTTGGCGAGACAGCATCTAGCTGTAGAGGATCGGGAAGCTGGTGGGTACAATAAATTTTGGAGATTACAGGAATTACAACAGCAGATACTAGTGGAATTTGTTAGGTTAGAAACATACTGTAATCCATATTGTCTATAGTAGAGGTAACTGGATTGGTCTCGAAGTTTTTACCCAGTTAGGGTTTCTCCATCATTATTTTGGTGTTCGTTATTTATTGCTTTCTTTATTATTGCGGTACCCAAACTTAAGGAAATTGGTTTATTTGTTTAACCATCTAGAACCTATTAAAAGAAACTTGTTTCTTTTAATTAATTAATTCTGCACCTAGGGTTAAAACAAAATTGGATTATTAACAATCATTCGGTAATTTTGTAGCCGTTAATTTGGTAATCTGTAACTTTCAAGTGGTATCAGAGCCCAAATCCATTTTTGATCCATATTATCTAGATAAGTAATTCATTAGCTGTCCTGCCATATTTTGATGGCAATAATTATGTTTATTGGAAGGTTAAAATGAGAGATTTCCTAAAATTTATGGATGAGCGAATTTGGTTAAGCATGGTTAATGGTTGGACTATCCCTAGTTCTACGGTTAATAATGAAGTTATCCCCACTCCCATTGCTAATTGGACTAGAGAAAACTTAGATGAGTGTAACTAGAATAGAAAAGTCTTACATGCCCTATTTATGGTATTGTCCCCTGAAGAATTTATGGGAGTATCTATGTGTGAGGTTCCTAAAGAAGTTTGAGATATTCTACAGACCACACATGAGGGAACTCAGTTTGTTAAAAACTTTAAGTTGCAAATGTTGACCACTAAATTTGAAGAAATTAGGATGAAAGAGGATGAGACATTTGATGAATTCTGTGCGAGCTTAAATGAAATAGTTAATTCTGGTTTCAACCTAGATGAGAAAATCTCAAAGCCTAAAATTGTTAGAAAAAACTTTAGATCCTTACCTGAGTGATTTGGGACTAAAATCATGCTATTAAGGAGAGTAAGGATATAGACTCTATTAAGGTGGAAGAGATGGTTGGACCTCTCCAAACTTATGAGCTGACATTAGCTAAACTCATAAACGATAAATCATTGGCCTTAAAGACTGTGAGGAATAGTCATAAAAAGCCATCAGACTCAGATTCTCCTAATAAAGAAGAGTTAGCATACTTTACGAAAAAATTCTGAAACATATTTAGGAGTAAACAAAAACCTCGAGAGAAGTATATAAGTGGTCCAAGTGAGTTTAGGAAGATATGAGGAAAGCCTTAAGATTCTTACTAAAAACAAATCCTTGACTATAAAAAATAAGGAACTTGAATTGGAAAATGAAAAGTTAGTAGCACACATTAAAGAATCTACATTGATCCTGAATAACGTGAAACCATGAATGAAACTTTAGAGACTTAGTTTAAGAACCTCACTGGTCATCTTGAGAAGTCCTCTAGGAGAGTCAACGAGTTGACCATTGAGAAAGAGACCTTAGAAACCCAGGTTAAGAATCTTCTAAGCTATCTAGAATATTCTAAGTCTCAACTACTTTCCTTCTCTAGTGGTTCTGAAAAGTTAGATAACATTTTAGGAATGAGCAAGCCGGCTGAAAATAAGGGAGGTCTATGTTTTCAAGAAAATGGTGCTAGTACTTCTAAGATCATGTTTATCCCAACCACTGACCAGCCTAAACATGTGCCTAAACCCGTTCTTAACGATAAGTGATTTGTTAGACAGATGCCTACTGGACTCGGCCTAGACATTAGTCCTAGGTTTGTCCCAACCTGCCCGTCGACCTAGGAATAGACTTCAGCATCCATATAACATTGGTCATAGGTTTGTCTCAACCTACTTTCACTACGGTGAGCTAGGACATATGTGCTCTATATGTCATCAGTTCCTGAATAGACAAAGAATCAAGAGCTTTAATAGGAATAGAAATCAAGAGTTTGCTGGTCATATTAATTTCCTTACTAATAAGGTAAGTAAATTGACCAAATTAATGACACAAATGACCAGAAATATTCATGTCACTAGACAAGTTTGGGTAAGAAAAGTGATCTAAAAAATTATGAAATAGATCACGGTGTTCTTAAATGTAAGAGCATTTTGTACCTAAATGATTATGTATTTTTTTTGTGCATGCTCGTGATTTATCATTATGTGACATTGATATATTCCTGCATCATATTTGTTTATTTATTTTCTAGATAGAAAATTCATGCATACTTTTTATTATTGTGTGTTTGACATTTTTATTTTGTGTGGCGCATTCATGTTTTAAAAAAATGAAAAATATAGAAAAAAAGGGAGATGGAAATTTTTACTGCAGCATGATATATAATATTTTTGAACTTGTATGTTGTGAGCATGTATGGGCATAATTTATGAGCTGTAATATAGTTTTAATTGCTAGCTTAGGTTATTTATGAAGTACTTAGTATAGGTGTCTTCATGTACCATCTGCCATTTACACACTATGATATTGTTAGTGGGACTCTACCGCGTTTGTGAGATTTGGGATAGCAATCACATGTTAATAAGGTGACTTTGAACATGAATTGACCTATGTATTAGACATAAACTCAAGTTTATCCGTGGTATTTAAAATATATACGTAGAATAAAAAAGGGGAGCACAATATCTTATATTCTTCTTCGGAACTTATTTGACTCGAGCAATTAAGTCTGCGGAGTTTCTCATAACTTGGCGCCTATGGTTAACTAACTTGGGTTATCCAGCCTAAATCTCGCTACATGGGTCATTTTAGTCACTTAATGAATAGGAGTCTGCACTTAATATGTGAAAAATAATTATGAACTTAATATTAAAAAATGTGAAAATAAAATATACTCAAAGTCACAGGGAGAAAAGAAAATATCAATACAAAATGAGCTTTTATTTAAAGGTCCTAATGCGTTTTAAATAATTTGACTTTCATAAGTAGAGGAATATACNGTAGAGGAATATACTTATTGACAGTGATGTTTAGCATGTCATTTCTCACAAAATTAAGGTTTGGAGTCTTACTTACAAAGGATTAGTGACACTCTACACATATGGGAAGCTTATACAATTTATTCCATGAAAACTTGAACTACGTATATGGGAAGGTTTATTGTACATTGATTATACTTATGCATACTAACGACTGCATTTTTTATGTTAATGTTAAAAGATTTTTTTTTTTTATCATTTCGTCATTTGTGACAAAAAGAGAGTATTTACAAATGGGGAGCAAAGGCACGAATGCATTGGCATTTGCATTATATGTCTAGAGGTCGTTGGGGGAGAGATGTAGATACATTTGTCTACTGTATAAAAACATTAAGAGTTTGAAGTAAGGGGGAGAATGTCCATTGAATCTACATTGCATATCATATGCATAGCTGCTTGAGAGTACATGCAAAATGATATTGTATCAAGAGAGATAGCTTCTGACTTTGGACTTACCTTAGTGAAATACTTTCTAATTTATTTGGCTAATTAGTTAACATAATGTCTTGAACTATTCAACCACGTTATAAACTAAGACAATAGTACTTACACAACATCTTTCCTATGGGTGTCAACGAGTTGAGTCAAGCCACAAGCCGAAACTTGAAGCTCGGGCTCGGCTCGAGTAAAAATGGTTCAGGCTTATTTTGCTCGAATTGAGCCGAGCTTTTGCTCGGCCAAAAAATTTAGGCTTGACTTGAACTTTTAGCTCAAGCCTTTATGAGCCGAGTCGATCCGGCTGGATTTTTTTTAAATATTAATTGCTGCCTGCAACATGCAGCTCTAATTATTTTTATTTTTGTCAACTTTTTTTTTTTCAAACTTGGCTCGGCTCGTCATGGGTCGAAATGGACCATGTGGCTCATCGAGCCACGCGAGGTTCGAGTAGACACCCCAAAATGGGGCTCGGCTCGAGCTTGGGCCTCGGCTCGGTTCTATCGAGCTACAAGCCAACGAGTAACATTGACATCCCAAATCTTTCATAAAAGTTTTGATTCTCATAGTTGTGTTCATTTTGGCTCTAAAACACTCTTGTGTTTCATAAGGGTTTTACAGAATCTTAGCCTCATAAATTCTCATAGAAATGGCTCCACTTCACACTTATATAGATGACCGCCTATTGATAGTAGTCTATCGTACTCCACTTGACTTACTCAAGTTATAGGAATAATTAAAAGTATGATTTAATGTTATACATTCTGTAAAAGGCACTTTTATTATCATATGAATTGGTAGGAAATAATTCCTAAGTGATTCATGAAATCTTCATAACTTAATTGTCTAATTGAATCAAGATCTTAGGATCTCCAGTCAACAATGTTATATTACCATTATAAAAACGCTTACACACTAGATTTTAATCTCATTCCTTGTAATAATCATTTTTCATATTATTTGTCCACTTTTGATTTAGAGTGCATCACGTTTGTGAACAATCCTCGTACTTCTAAAATTAGTATAAGGGTTTTCTACCTTTTCACTTTCATAAAAAAAATTTTCTATGGCTTATAAGGTATAGCGAATGTAACTCGTAAAACAAGTTACCTCTACATTTCCTCAATTAGGAATATAGTCTATGAGTAGTATTGCAATCCCCACAATCCTAGATTAGGCTCTAACTTGGAGTTTATCAACTCTTTTTAAAGTTTGACTTATCTATCAAATAGAAATTATCTATTCTATATATTCCAATTTAAATTTTCAACGCCAAGATGAAAAAGAAGGGATGTAAAAAAGTGGATTGGGAAGAATTGCTATTACGTTTGGTATTTTTAGTATTTTATAGTGTACGTTAGTTTGATACAAAATGTCAAAGAGATGCGATTGTGAATTTTTTATTTTTTTATTATTTATTTATTTATTTATTTATTTATTTATTATTATTATTATTATTATTATTATTATTTAACTTAGGGTCCTGTCAAGGAAGCAATGTGATTATTACACAATGAGGTACATTAAAAAAGGGAAGAAAAAAAAAAGTAATAGAGGGAGATCATGAACAAACAAGGCATCAATACTAGTAACCACAAGCAATCCACTCTTTAAAAAAATAGATTCTTTTAAATATGTATAATATTTCATATTTAATAATCCAATTATTACACCTTGCAATTTTGGCTCTGATGGTGAATACTGATGAGGTACGATCTGAGTGAGCAGATTGTGTATAAGATTATTAGATATGGATGAATATGTGATGAATTAAGATAGATCTATCGAATAATGCTTGACAGAAGTAACTCACAAAGGCGGAACCCATGATAATAAAAAAAATTGCCAAAAAATCCCCACCCCACCCATATTGTGAGGTATCGGTGTGAACCTCCACCTGTACCCCAAGTGCTGCTCATATATGATTGAGTACTTTGATGATTATAATATTTTTGTTCTGACGATTTTATGTTTGAATGTTGGTGATGTAAGTGTTATGCTCTAATTTTAATCAACTTTAAGCATAGATACTTTTAATCACAAAATTTGTGATTGTGAAATACAAATTACATATGATTGAATCTTAAATCATTCATGGTCGTAAGTAATAACGAGATACGAATATCGTTATTACGGATAGAATATCACGTGTGACATTTCTTACTTGTAAAGTAGCTGATCTCACGAGATAAAGTGTGGTAACACTTAAATAAACACGTGAATATTATGTCAAGAATTATATGAAAGTTGTGAATAATCAATAGAGAATTTGTCAATATTAGATAGTAAGAGATTATGATTTACATTTCATTCAATTAAGTTAATAACGAAATCATTGGTTAAAGTGTATTCATAAGTCGAAAAAGAGTTTTCGGCTTATATTGATTTAATAGTGGGATGAAAGATATGATCGATAATTGAGATTGACACATATCCATATTTCGTAATTGATCGAATCATATGAAAAGATTGTAGTTTCATGATAAATGAACAAATTTGATTTTGTCACACCACGTGACATTTTCGCCACAGGTATTACCCTAACACGTTGTTAGATATCAATATGGGATGACGAATGTGAGTTGATGATAAATTAAAGGGGTATTTTAATTTACCGATTTTGATTAGATCAAACTAATAATTCACGTCGTCAGGCATCGTGATTGGGAACCTAATTGGTCACACAAAAGAGAACCAGAAGAATGAGATTTACCAATTAATTAATTGACAAGTGTTGGATAATTAATTAATTGGGTTGCTTATTAATAGGCCCGAATTAATTAATTGAATTAATTAATTCATGGACCAGATTTAATTAATTTGATTTATTAAATATTGGACCAGGTTTAGTTTAAGAGATGGGTCGAGTCTGCTTGGACTTGTATTAATAGGCTTCTAGGGTTTGAAAACGGTGATTGAATTTTAGTTATTCTTGCTAGCACGAGAAAAAAAAATCATAGCCGTCATTCTTGTTCTCTGTGTGGATTACCATTGGAGGCTGGACAATTGGACAGCTTGGATTTTAGATTGTGATCATTAGAGTTCATGAATCAGCAAAAGAGTTTGCAGAATTCATCAAAGGTATTATTTCTAATCACAGTTTCTATATAAACATAAAGCAGATGCTTGTTTGGGAATCGAGATTTACTTTACTTCCGCTGCACATGACTAAGTAGGTTCGAACGAGAAAAGAAAACCCTAGCCGTCATTCTTGTTCTCTGTGTGGATCGCCATTGGAGGCTAGACAATTGGACAGCTTGGATTGCAGATCGTGATCATTGGAGTTCGTGAATCAGCAAAAGAGTTTGCAGAATTCATCTAAGGTACAATTCTAATCAAAGTTTCTATCTAAACATAGAGCAGATCCTTGTTTGGGAATCGAAATTGTTTTATTTCCACTGCGCATGATCAAGTAGGTTTCCAACAGTGGTATCAGAGACTACTTTACGTTTTTTAGAAAATGTTCTTGCATGTTAGAACAATCAAAAGTTGATTGTTGTTGTTTTCATGTTTCCAGCAATAGAGAAAATTTAATTTTCATTTTTTAAAAACCTGTTTAAAAAAAATGGCAGAGGAGGTGGCGACGCTATCGGCAGTAGCACGATAGCGCGCCACCACTGGGGGAGAAGCAGCAGCGACGCTCGCCGTCGCTGCTGCAATACCCGGTGGTGCGTCGGTTGTGTGATAGCCGGCGTTCCATCGTTACTCCATCATAAGGCACCGGCGAAACGGAAAAAAAAAAAAAAAGGAAGAATTCTAGGGTTTTTCAGAAACGGGCAAATTCGAATGCACACTTATTAAATTCTGAACATGTTTAAGACTGTTAAGTCTAATATCTATGTTTGAAGTGAGCAAATCTTAGTCATAGATTCCTCTAGGGAAGTCTAAAATATGTTTTAGGAAAACAATCAAGATGACTAAGACAATTAAAGCAAATAAGGACAATACCAAATCTAATGGCCATTATTATCATTTTGGAATGATAGGTCATTGAAAAGGAAATTGCAAGGCTTATATCTACTTCATTAGTTTCATGGATATTGGATACTAGATATGGATCTCATATTTGTATAAATATGCAGAAACTAAACAAAAGTAGATCACTGCAAAAAGGGAGAAGTTGACCTGTACGTTGAAAATGAGCAAAGGTTGCCGCATTGCCTGTACGAACTACTTCTTGCCTTTGCCTTA
>CAIGRS010309219.1:0-11587 GCA_903798395.1 Fraxinus floribunda
AAATAACAAAGCCCGTGCATAGCACAGGCATAAACTAGTTATAATAAAAGAGTGAATGAAAACGCCACTTATTGAATTTCTAAATTACAAATTCTAAAAGGGTGAATGAAAACGCCACTTATTGAAGTTTAGGCATGATGCATAATATTGAACCTCTAAAACATTATTGTAGAGAAACCAACAGCATGGATTATTCTAAGGCAGAAAAGTAAAGAAAAGAAAAACTCACATGCACGTCATGTGCATTCACATCAAGATGATCCGCTATCAAAAATCGAAACCTTGACGTGTCCAAATTGGTGCCCGACCCGATGACTCGATTAGCCGGAAACCCAGAAAGCTTCCATGCAACATACGTCAGTACATCCACTGGATTCGAAACAACCAAGATTATACAATCAGGAGAGTACTTAGCCAACGGAGGCACAATATTTCTAAATAAATCCAAGTTTCTCTCAAAAAGATTCAATCTTGTTTAGCCGGGATTCTGCCGGACGCCGGCGGTGATAATACAGAGGTCGGATCCTGAAGTTATAGAGTACTCGAGGGAGGCTTGGATTTTTGTGCGTGGAAGGAAGGCCGCAGCATGCTGGAGGTCGAGCATTTCACCACGGAGCTTGTCAGGTTTGGAATCGACAAGGGCGAGCTCATCAGCAAGGTCTTGAGTGAGTATAGTCTGGGCTATGGCCATGCCGACGTTCCCCACCCCAACTACTGAGATTTTGGTGTGACGTTTGGTGGACGATGGAAGCGCGGCATTGAGGATTGGCTTGAAGAAGGCTTGTGTCAAGTCGAGGCCGCTGGGGCTGAGGGATGAAGAGGAGGTGCTCCTATGCATTGCCATGGTTTCTTCTTTTTGTGTTGTATATGTTGGTGTGTTGAAGGGATGGGAGAGTGGGTTTTATAGGTTACACTATGCATGGAAGAGAGGGGGTGAATCTGATTTTTATGGTGGTTTTTCAACGGTCAACGTCGTTCCAAGACTTGGACAAAGTTTGATATTCTAGGAAGAACGGAGTTTGGAAGGGGAAAAAAAAAAACTCAAATTTTGGCTAAAAGTTTTTCATAATTTAGAGATGACAATAATATATAGTTATGGCTTTGTGTAAATACTTTTTATTCAATTAAATCACCCCATAGATGAACTATTTATTGATGCTGCAAAATACAAAAGAAAAAACAATCTCCGGAGGAGGTTATGGGACCCTTCAACAAATGAAAATGCAAGGCAAAAATTAACAAACTGGGAGTTAGAATATTTTCAAGAAATTTTCTATTTTAAAAGAGTATATTTTGTAATTTAGATAGTATCCAGAAAGTTAGAGAGTAAAAAATTTTAAATACTCCATCATCCTCTTCATCGTTAACATTGAATTTTACTACTCTCAATATGTTTTTATTATTTTTTTCCTATATTTGACTTTCACCATGTCCCTCCAAATTATTATATTATTTTCGAGTGCATTTAATTATAGATAGTGGATTTGACTTGTTACCCCTCTTCCATTGGGCTCCAACACGGACCACGTAGCAAACAAAATTAGGCTTGCATTCCATATCACTATCCTACCTGACCTAGTCGAACCCCCATGAATAGGTGTGCCTCTTTAGTAGTCGAAGCATTGTATTTTGTCCAACGCGCATGAAGAAATCAAACCCCGATGGAGGGGTCGAACTTTCATGGCAGAGCCAAACCCTCATGGACGAGATAATGCAGGGTAATATGAGGCACTGCAAGGATATTCCCTACAAGATCTTCCATGATTGATTGATATGACTACTCACTGCAGTAGTCCTATCAAATCGAAATGTCTAATCTTTACAAGTTAGGCCATAGAGCTGCAAACGGTCAGAACATTAAATATGCTTGAGCCTAGGATTGATAAAATAATGCCTATGACAATGCGTCTCGATCATTTAGATGAGGTCACATGTGTTTTCATCCAACGGTTATTATTTCTTATCTACTACTAGAAAAGTTCACATTTACTGTCATTTGAAGGTAAAGCCATTTTATAATTCAACTATAACATTGCTCTCTCATTATTCTCTCGTATATACTCCCGAATTCGACCTTTTATTGTGACTCACATCTTTAGCACATTCCACACTCCAAATAATTATTCCAAAATAGACTAATTTGATCGTCAAAGTGCTCGCGATCATCTTTTCTACCATCGGAGAAGGCCACGTGCTCTAATGATTTTTCCAAATGTGTAGGTAAAGGCTGCGTGGATGTGAGATGAATTGAGATATGTTTACCACATCACACTTATAAATATTGAGGTCAACACATGACGTCGTCTAGCATATGCATCAGAACCTCAGCCATACAAGACCTCACACTGGCCTATATATCAATGCATCTGCCATGCAAAAGGCCTCATCGTTACATATGCATCAATGCCTCATTTTTACCAATTCATGAGGGCCCCATCTTAACCTATTCATCAGGGTCTTGTCCTAGCTTATGCGTCAGAGTCTTTCCCATGTAAGGCTTTATCTTTGCCTATGCATCAGAGCTTTAACCATGCAAGACCTCATCCCGACCTATTCGTTGTACCTTCACCACGTAATGCCTCGTCTTTGCCTATGCATCAAGGCTTCAACCATACAAAGCCTCATCCTTGCCTATACATTACGGTCTTCACCATACAAGGTCTTATCTTCGCCTATGCATAAATGCCTCTTCCATTCAAGGCCTCATCTTCGACTATGCATCAAGACTTCAACCATACAAGGCTTTATCATAGCCCATACATCAGCTCCTCCGTCATACCAAACCTCATCTTGGCCTATGCATTAGTGGCTCCACCATGCAAGGCATCATCTTCATTTATGCATCAGGACCTTCTCCATATAATGTCTCATCTTCGCCTATGCATCAGGGCCTCAGCTATGTAAGACTCATATTAGCCTATGCATCAGTGCCTCTGCCATGCAAAGACTCATCGTCGCCTATGCATCAGTGCCTTCCCATGCAAGGCCTCATCCTAACCTATGCATCAGCATCATGTCCTCAGCCATTCAAAGTCTCATCCTAGCCGTTAGATCAAGGCCTCTGTTATGTAAGGCCTCATCCTGGCCTTACAACAGCGCCTCCGCCATGCAAAGCATCATTCCCTATATAGATGCACCACCCATTATTTAGGAAGTTCTTGACATGGATAAACCATCCGCTATACATGAAAGTTGAACCGCTTCGAAAGGAGAAGTACGAAGCACCCTAAAAGGAGCACACCTTGATATCTATGAAGACAAAACCTTCCATGGATGAACAATCAACAATAGAAGAAGCCCTTCATATGGATGAACAATCCACAATGCAAGGAAGTCGAACCACTTCAAAATGAGATATGGGAAGAACCCTACAAAGGTCTATCTTGAAATCTACGAAGACAAAGCCTTTCTTGGATGAACCATCCACCATGAAAGAAACCTTTGGCATGGATAAACCATCCATCATGTAAGAAAGTCACTATTTCAAAAGGAGAAGTGCAAAGCATCCCACAGGAGGCCCACATTGATACCTACGAAGACAAAGGCTTCCATGGATAGACCATCCGGCATCCACCATGCAAGGAAGTCAAATCGCTTTGAAATAGGGGGCCCACTTTGATACCTGTGAAGACGAAACCTTCCTGATAAGCCATTCAACATGGAAGAAGCCCTTGACATGGATGAATAGTCCACCATGAAAGGAAGTCAAGTTTCGAAATGAGAGGTGCAAAACATCCCAAAGGGAGACAAGCTTGATATCTACGAAGACGAAAGATTTCACAGATGAACATCCACCATGGAAAAAGCCCTTAACATGAATAAGTTACCCACCATGCAAAGAAGTCAATACCTCGAAAGGAAATTTACGAAACATCCCAAAGGAAGCTCATCTTAAAACCTACAAGGCTGACCTCATTATCCCCTTCATGTATGCACCATACATCATGCAGGAAGCCTTAACATGGATGAATCATCCACCATGCAAAGAAATTTGCATAGTTGCCACACGAGGTACCAACGTATCATCAACAACATAAGTCCATGCATTATATAAATATTCATACTTGGATTTGGAGGAATTCTGTGTTGTGCCTCGTCATAACCAAATAAATGGTCACCTTGCCAATATGGCTTCAGCAAAGACAAAACACTCCATCCCAAAACATTACTTCTCCAACAATCACATGTAACACGTTGCATATCATGGGTAACATATTTCACGTTTAACCTAGAGTCTACACGTTATATAAATATTTATATATGGACTTAGAGGACTATTATTACGCCTCTTCTAATGGGGCTCCAAATACGAACCACGTGGTAAACAACTAGTAAACAAAATCATGTTCGCACTCCACATCACTATCCTACCTAGTCAAACTTCCATAAAGATGTGAGTCCCTTTAGTAGTCAAAGTGATACATTTCGTTGAACCCCCATGACAAGACCGAACCCTCATAGATGAGGAAAGACTAGGCGATGCAAAAATCTTTCGTACAAGATCTTTGATAATTGATTGATGTGAATGCTCACTATAGTAGCCATTCTACCAAGTCGAAATATCAAGTCTAGTCCTTAAAAGCTAGGCCATAGAGTTGCAAACAGTCAGAACATTAAATGCGCTTGAGCCTTAGAGTGACAGAATGACGCAAATGATAAGGTGCATCGACCCTTAAGATGATGTCACGTGTCTCTTCATCCTGTGATTATGATTTCTCCTCTACTATTATAAAATCTCATACATAATGTCATTTAAAGGTAATTTAATTTTATATATTCAGCTATAATATTGCTCTCTCATTATTCTTTCTGCATACATACTCCCGGATCAAACCCTTTTTATTGTAGCTCACGTTTTTAGTACGTCCCATACTCAAATATTTATTTCAAAATAGATTGAATTGAATGTCGGAGTGCTTGTGAACACTTCATCCACCATTGGAGAATGCCATGTGCTCTAAAAGTTTGTCCAAATGTTCGGAAGAGACTACACGGATATGAGAGAAATCGGAATCTAATAGCCACGTCACCCCTATAAAAATCAAGGTCAACGAAAATCACTCTCTATTTTAAAATATTAATTTAAAGAGTCTCTTGGAACATAAATTTAAGGATTGACTCTTTTTTAAGAAAAGAATTTCATTTTTAAAGAATCTCTTAAAGATACTCTATGAGAATAAAATAAAATAGAATTTTATTTCTCATGTATTGTAACTCATGGCTAGTACGTCCAATCTCTCATCATTGTCCACATAATCAAAATTTCTCATCTTTGTGATTTTAATATAGGTACTTAAAGCAAGTGAAAATGATTTGTGATAATGTTCCGGATGCACTAACAGTCCAAAATCTGGTAGCAAAGTTGAGAATGTTGGATTCGAACCCTAGTTCTCTTTGGTACTCCCAGCATTTTGGCTATTTGTGAAATACGCTTTTATTAATAAAGCGTTTTTAATCTGATGATTGATACGTGGTTCACACAGGGACATTGGATGGAGGATGGTCTATACTTGGGCTAATAGCTTTTGGTCTTCAGTCGATTCACTTCATTTTTCTGGAGACTTCTGAGGCTCCTGCGCGTTTGAGAGGTAAGAGAGAAAAGAGAGGGAGATAGCTAGGGTTTGATGTTCTTCATTTGAATCATTTAAGATCTCTGATTTTAAATGTTGTTTGTGATAGAGTAACCTTCGTATTGTAATATTCTGAGTGAATATTGTGAGGATCTGAGTGATTTCTCTGTTGTGGTTACTTAATGTTTGTTCGAAGGGTTATTTGAAGATTTCTTTGTGAATCTTGGTAGATCTATCGTTGTATTTTGAGACATAAGTCTCATATCTCTTTTCTCTGAACATTTGTAATCTTCGTTGCCATTTTGGGTTGTTTTAGTGCAATTGAGCATAATCCTTTTCTTGGATGCTCAACAAGGGATGTAGATGTTAGAAGCGGTCACCGAACCTACAGGGCCAAGGCCGAAACAATTCCTTGTGTTCATTTTTAATTTCTGCAGTTTACTTTCAGTTTGTTTTCGATTATTCTTGCATCTCGATTCTTATATTGTGTGTGGTCTGGGCCTTACAAGAAGTACTTGAAATAATTCGAATATTTGTTTTAAGATTTTGGCATTTTTTTTCTAGTTGACACGATTTTGTAGATTTTACAAATTCCAACATTTTTTTTCTTGCAAATAGACATGTTTGAAATAAATATAAATGGAAATGTGTATAAAATGAGCTATGATGTGTTATGAAAACTCCACGTTGAATTCAATTGTAAATCTGAGAAAAAGTACATCCTAGATACAACTTGATTTTTACTATTTTGAGACCTATGATTTGCTCGATAATTAAAGATTTTAACTTGAGTTCGGTTAAGATATTTTTAATTTTGTTTGTGCTTCTCGGAGTGTCAAAATTTATGTTCTTCAACTTGACATAAGTCTATCTTATTATTGTAATAATAGCATAGCATACTTTTATTGTTTTGGCCTAACTTGTTCGGCATGCTATTCGCCGACGTATGTAGGAAGTCATAAAGAAGCCATTCATGGCTCTTGTAATTTTGCAAGTGCATGATTGGAATGCAACTTTGACCATAACTTAATAATACAATAAATAAGATTTTGGTGCCCCGGGGCACATCCAAGTTGGTAAAGGAAGGGCATTACTGGACTTGCAATCTCAACGTGAAGAGTTCAATTTCTGATTGGAGCAGTTGAGTGATGTAATAATCAATATTGATTGGAGCAACTTGGTGATGCAATAACCATGGAGGAAAGCTCCCTTCAGGCCAGGAGTATAAGGAATGCTCGAACCCTGGTCAACTTGGACATAACCCGCGGTTCACCTACGCTAGTTACTGAGGGGTCGGTGGCTGGTGGTTCAAGAAATTAGTCTGGCTAAATTGGGATATCTGGGTACCAAAAAAAATAATAATAAATAAATAAATAAGATTCTGGTTCATTTTCTTTCTTAAATTATCCAATACTTATGCTAAACGTGTTTGTAAGAGTGTTAATTAACACTTCTTTTACATTTTTCTTCTTTTTCTCTTTTAGCAAAAATTGGGTTTTCCAGTGCTAAGTATCTGTTGGCCTAAACGTAATGGAAATTTCTCCTCTGAAAGTGGTGAAAAATGAGTTTTTAATTATCTTTTAGTTAGTATTTCTTTATTAAATAAATTCGAATTTTAATTCCATTTATTTCGAATTAATTCTGAATGTTAGAACTTTTAATTTTTGTTCATTATAATATAATTTTAATAATTATCTAGATTTTTGCAATTATTTAGATTCTAGTTATGTCTTTAAATAAAAATTGTAACCCATCATGGTAATAAGTTGTTTTTGAATAAATAAACTAGACTCTTGAGTTCTTCAATCTCTTAAAATCTCAATATTTGATATTTAAAATCAACGAATTCTCTGTATTCGTACGAGAATCAAAGAGTTTTTTATATCTAGATTTCTTGTATTATGAAGAATCATTAGAAACTAGAAGGTCGTCATATTGCAACATTCATTTGGAATCAACGAAATTTCGATAGCTTGTTTGTTTATTATGTATCGCTTTGTGTTACATTAATTGATATCAAAATTCAAAACTCCTTCTTCTTCTTCTTCTTAAGAATTGTTAACGAGGTCGACATCCCATATAAGGGCATAATTTCAAGAAGCCCCAAATTCAATTATTGTTAAACTTGGTTCCTCTGGACAAATATGCAACTTAGAGCCTACTTGGAAGTTTTGGAGTATCGATTATGAGCTTTTTTTTTTTTTTAAAGTATCGATTTTGAACGTTTATGAGTTGGTCAATTTTAAGTGATTTTAGTAGGAGTTTTAAAACGGTCAAACCCATGTTTGAGAGTTTATTATCTATTGATTCTAAAAGTTTTTAAAAATAATAAATTAAATATATGTTCTTTAGTGAAATTTTCAATTTATAGTTTCTTGTATGAAATTCTTTTTGCTCACATATAAGTTAATATTTAACTTAGAAATTTATATAAATTAGTATTTTTTTTACTTATAAGTAGATTTTATAATTATAAGTTAATTTTGTACTTTTAAATAATTTTTAAAGATAAGTAATTTTTTTTACTTATAAGTAACTTTTTATATTTATAAGTGATTTTTTATTTTATTAGTAGTATTTTTACTTATAAATACATAAAAGTAATTTTTTTATCTTATAAGTTATATTTTTAATTATAATGTAATTATTTGCTTGTAAATAATTTTTATGTGAGTGTATTTTTATTTACAAGTTAGTTTTGAACAAAATATCTTGATTGAAAATAATGTTTTATAAATAGTAAAGTTAGAAGAGAATATAAGAAATGGTCAAAATTCGCAGATTTGGTGAGTTGAAAGAACGGATCAAAATTACACCACACCAGTTCTGGGTGATTTTTAAACTATCCAAAATCGGAACTCAAAAAACTAGCAAATAGTAGTGGAGCCAAGCATTCTTCATTGTAGGATCAAAAATTAAGTTTAAATCATTTTTTGGAACATCATTTTTCTCTTAGATACTCGTTTCATTAATATTTTGCTCTTCATTCAAAATTTAAGATTATTCGTTTAAATTATTTTTTATAATTGCCTGACATGAAATTCAACAAATAAAGGAATTAATGCTAATATGTTCCAAATAATAATTTCAACCATAAAAGCAAAATCAATTTCAATAAACAAATGGCAAAGTCCCAATATTCCATTTATATTGCAATAAAAAAAACAAATTTCATAAAAATAAAATCCAACAATGAATTTTAATATTCGAATAAAATTTAAAACCACCGAATTAGGGAAAGTCATCGCTTACCTTGGGAGTGAGATTGAAGTCAAAACTTGAAGTTGGCACGCAAATGTCTTGAAAAACACAATTACTGATATTACATATTTACATTATGAATTTCATGATAATGGATAAACATATTCAAAATATACACATCTAAATAGAACTAATAGCTGACATAATAATACTATAAAATTATAAATTAAGAACGTAAATTATTAAGCAGGAAGCAAGAACCCATTTTTCTAACGAATAAGTCCGTAGAATGCTCAATAATGCACAAATCCAAGCATATACCTAAATAAAATTGATAAAAGTAAAAATAACATATATCAGTCTTAAAGAAAAGAATGAGATTTGAGGCATGAGAAAAGTTGGAAGTCGGAATTTTGAAGAAAAAACTCGTGCAATAAGGAAAATGTGAAAAAGAAAAATTAAAAAAATTCCAAATATTTTAGCGAGGTCAACTGACCCCCCACAAGTACCCATGTGCATCCACCCCTGCTACCAAGCACCGATTTTTCCAACCCTTATAAATGGTGCTACCCAAAATATCGGTGAAAAAATATTCCAAGCAGGCCCTCAAAGATTCGAATCTTTTCTTCAATTTCATGAGTTGCACATTCACCATTAATAATTAGCTCTTACTTTCATGTAACAATAGCTTAGGCTTTGAAAAATTGTCACATTGATTAAGGAGTTCTTATAACATCATCGCAAGGCCTGTGGGAAAATATTTGATTAATTGTTCTTTATTGTTGTTTCAAAATCTTGAACTTAACTAAGTTAGCCCTTGCTTTAAATTTTTCATTCGCATTCTTCTACTCATTTTTAATCACACATTTTTCAATTAAATAATATTTTTTTTATCATATCTATAACATTTTTTCTTCTTTTACAACCACACACTCACTATTAATCTACTATTTAAAAATACATTTTTCCAAAATAATGTGACTCAAACACATAATTTTTTTTATTTGTTTGAAAGTTGAATTATTCAAATTACATTCTCTCTCTGCATTTAGGATACAATAGGTGGGATTAATCTCGAAGAATTGACTTGTGAAATAAAATGTAATGTAGTAACTTTTGGTTTATGGAACTCGAGACATTATACATTGTATCTCAATACCTTAATCATGTACCCATGCAACCCCCCTACATCCGGCCTAAAAACTACTCTCCCAGATTCAGCCCACATCGACCACCCTAAAAAGTAATTCTATTTATCACCAGTTTAGATTACAGATGGGTCTATATTTTTGTGAGGTCAACTGACCCCACAAGTACCCATGTGCATCCACCCCTGCTACCAAGCACCGATTTTTCCAACCCTCATAAATGGTGCTACTCAAAATATCAGTCAAAATCGGTGAAAAATATCCCAAGCAGGCCCTCAAAGATTTGAATCTTTTCTTCAATTTCATGAGTTGCACATTCACTATTAACAATTAGCTCTTACTTTCTTGTAACAATAGCTTGGGCTTTGAAAAATTGTCACATTGATTAAGGAGTTCTTATAACATCATCGCAAGGCTTGTGGGAAAAGATTTGATTAATTGTTCTTTATTATTGTTTCAAAATCTTGAACTTAACTAAGTTAGCCCCTGTTTTAAAATTTTCATTCTCATTCTTCTACTCGTTTTCAATCACACATTCTTCAATAAAATAATATTTTTCATCACATCAATAACTTTTTCCTTCTTTTACAACCACACACTCACTATCAATCTACTATTTAAGAATATATTTTTCCAAAATAATGTGGCTCAAACACATAATTTTTTTTATTTTTTTGAAAGTTGAATTATTCAAATTCCATTATCTCTCTGCATTTAGGATACAATAGGTGGGACTAATCTCAAAGAATTGACTTGTAAAATAACGTGTAATGTAGTAACTTTTGATTTATAGAACTCGAGACATTATACATTGTATCTCAATACCTTAATCATGTACCCATGCAACCCCCCTACATCCGGCCTCAAAACTACTCTCCCACATTCAGCCCCAACGACCACCCTAAAAAGTAATTCTATCTATCACCAATTTAGATTAGAGATGGGTCTATACTTAATTGTCCAATGAAATTAAGATCACTTTGATTCATTAGACAATTAAAGATGAGTGATGTTATTCAGTTCCTGGTGCTCAGCACCCACCTAGGTAGTTGCATAGTGACACTAAGGTTCAATTCTACATGGCAAATTATATTTTTAAAGCTAAAAAAATACAGTGCTCTCTCTTGAATTAATTAAAGTCCTTTTAACTTCTCAATACCACTAATAACACATGGCTGTATAGTATGTTCAGAATCAAATCCCCATTATTTTATTTCTTAAATCACCGGAAATGGCTGTCACATCCTCTTCTCATTCTCCTATTGACAAAAATTGTTAATTCATTCTGAGTCAAATCCTCCCATCTGATTAATGATTCACTAAATGATTTGAGATTAGAAACAGGAGAAAAGTAGTTCTTGGGGCTGTATTTATTGACTAGGGATGGCAATAAAATCCGTTCAACTCGATACCTGTGGGATCCCGCTCCGAATGGGGAGGGGATTACCCGCCTAACCGGGTACACGGGACGGGGATGGGGCGAAGATCATTACCCCGAAACAGGTACGGGCGGGTACGGAAAACATAGTCCCCACCCCGTTTAAAATTAATTTCAAATTTAAGTTTTTTATTGAACAAAAATAATAAATTTATCATCATTTTTAAAGAGAACATAAGTTACTTCTAACAAATGAGTAAAAAATTAATAATATATTAATATTTACTAAC
>CAIGRS010309313.1:0-12480 GCA_903798395.1 Fraxinus floribunda
GGTTCATGTGTATACGTCTTTTGAAACTTTCTAATGTTTCATAAATTGCTCTGAATTCTTCAAGTTTTCTTAGAAATATGCTCGCGTATTACCATGATAATGTTATCGCTTTCTACGAGTGTATTATTCATACTTCGACTATACATATAGTTTACCTATGACTTAGACCAATCCATGAAGGTAAACTTCAACAACGAGAATAGCTGATGCAAAGTTTGAGCACATAATGTGAATTTGGTTTTATGCCTCGTCACAGATAACAAATACTTGGGGTGGTATCATAAGTTACATATTCAAATATACCAAAATAAAAAAATGTAAGCTCAACGTTTTCAAAACTAGTCAAGCAAGTTAGAGAGCCCCTAAAACAGATTCAAGGCCAATGTAGCAAGTATTATTATTGTAAGAACTTTTCACATGTACCATGATTTGTAGTGTAGTGCGTTATAACATACACAAATCAGGTTTGATCAACTCAATTTGAAAGGTATCTAATGTATACATTGTTCGTCTAAATCATGTTCACTTTCTGTATATTTGGAGGAATTCCAATTTATGATTGAAAGTTAGCAAAATCGTCAGTTAGAGGAGTAGACGCCATGCTGCGAATGTGAAACACATAATGAAGTTGAGTGACAATTTTGGAACAAATTAAGGTTTGGTGGTCAAATTGAAACATGCAAGTAAGTTTTATAACCTACCAGTATTATAATACCAAATGGACAAATCTGGCGAAAGGAAAGAATTTTGCACTAGCCAACGGACGATCAATTAGGTGACTCTATTGGGCTGGTTGATCGGTTTTAACGGTTTGAATTTCACCCTTCTCGTTCAAATGAGACTCAAATTCAAGCCACTGACTTATCAAGGTTTCGTTTTTATCACTTGAGCTAACATTGATCTCACTAATTGTATTAGTTGGCTCGCTACTAGACCAATGAATCGATTCACTGTCATATATCTTATAACACGTAACTTATGATATTATATTAGATTTATAGAATAATTGTGTTAGACGATCATATTTTTGCAGAAAAAGAAATGGGTTATCTGAGAATTTATTCTTAATAAAGTAGTGAGCCACCATTTGTCTCAAAAAGATAACGAGTACTCCATACATATGCAACACAATTTCAACTAATGGCGCTCCTTAACTTTTGAAGTCACACAAGAATATTTTCAATATAATTGAAAATTAAGCCTCTGTTTAGTATACATTAAAATTTTCATTCTCATTCTTTTACTCAATTTCAACTACACATTCTCCAATAAAATAATATTTTTCATCACATCAATAACTTTTCCTTCTTTTTAAACTACACATTCTCCACCAATCTATTATTCCAGAATACATTCTTTCAGAATAATGTTGCTCAAACACACCCTAAATGTTGGATTATAAGTAAAAGCCCAAAGTTTCCAACGAAGGAAATACTAAACGATGTCCAATAAAATACCTTGAATAACATAATTTTCAAAGAAAACGACAAGAGGAGAATAATTCACAAATAATCATCTAAAAATATTTTGCAAACCCTATGTCATGTATGCATTACAAGATTATGCAATCAAAATCAATGTATCTATCCAATACTATATTTTTATTAATCCGTTAATAATCGCTTAACTTGGATGGAAAGAATAAAAATAAACAAAAATTTAAAATAATGAAATTTATTCTTCATATTGACCACATCAATAAGACTCTAGTAAAATAAATTAGACAATATTAAAAATTTCAGAAAGAAAATAAATTAAAATCTTAATTCTTTTTCGCGCACAAATTTTTTTAGTTCCACTGATAGGTCAACTGGCCTGGACTTGGATATTTTTCGTTAATTGGGCCCCAAACCAGGTTCAATAAAAAGCCCAGCACCTCAAAAATCAATATTCAACAATTCACATGATCAGAAATTAGGGCTTATTATTTGTTTCACTTCACTTCCTGGTTCACACATTCTGATTCAGAGGTACGTGATTTGTCTTCTATTTTTCTGGTGAATTCATTTGTTTTTGGTTTTATATGTTAACGGAAAAAATTGAAAATATTTTTCATACAGTGTTGTGTTCTTTACTCTGTGTTTCTGTATTTTATTTTATTTTATTTTTCTTATGTGAATGAATCAAATGCCGTAAATTAGACATGAAAATGGATTTCAAACTTCCCCTGAAGCTAAATTTGTTGCCCTTAATTTAAAGTTACATGGTTCAATACTAAATTCATTCTTATATGAAGGGGCACGTTGCTTTTCGTTTCTTGTTAAGGCACTCTGCTAACAGATAAGTGATGCCGGAGGCTTTCTTTCTTTTTCTGTTTTTTATCCCATGAAGTTTTTGGGAAGTATGCATAAACTTGCTAATTATTTGTATTTTATTGGTTATGATATTTGTCGTCTGCTAATTTAGCAAGTCATAACTTGGGTGTTTATGGTTGTCGATGCAAAATTACTTGTGCTTAAGATCTTTTATTATCAGCTGTAATACATCAAGCTTCTAAATGCCTAAAACATCATTCTTTCATCATGTAGTTTACTATTTGTGCTTGGAATATAGTATATTTGAGTTTAAGTTGTTTTGTTATGAAATAATAGGCAAATCTCCTTGAGAATGAATCGCCATATGTAATAGAATGACTTTCTTGAATTCTCAATATTAGTTCCATCCTCATCAATTAAATTGCTTAGATAATTAAATTGTTGAATACTGAATACACAATTATCTGCAATGAGCATTGTGAAGAATCGACTTTGCAATCGGACTGGGATTGATGTATGAATGATGACTTAGTTGTGTATCTTGAAAAATATGTATTTGAAATTGATAATGGAGTTATTATATGGCATTTTTAAAGTATGAAAGGTTGTTGGGAAAAATTATTACATTTTTAATATTATCATTATTGTCTTATTTGAAATTGGTTAACTCTTCTCTTAATCCTTTATGATTGAATTTCCTGGAAATTACTCTTGCCTAGATGCTTATGAAACTTAAATTGGTTAATTTAGTTATATTGTTTCTCGATTCTTTATTTCTTTTCCTTCTACTTATTTGCAGATGGCTAGATGGGACGAGATTCTTTCACTCCCTGTACAGAACCCTCCATCTTTGGAGTTCTCTTCCAGTGATCTTGTGTGGTCTAAGGTGGAAGGTTGGCGCGACAATATAGACAGACTTGCTCTCATCCCATTCACCCGGGTAGATGATTTTGTTAGGGGGGAATCTAACAATAAACATTGCCCGACTAGATTCCACGTTGAAGCTAGGAGGAGACGGCCACCCAAGATGACTTACAAGCCTAAAGTCGATGGAATTCTCGAATATATATTGTAAGCTCATTGGTCTTCTCACTATTAAAACTGGCAACCATCTGCTTTATAACCATTGGATTGATTCAGTGAATTAATTGCATTGATTCTATAGGTACTGGTGTTCGTTTGGTCCAGATGATCATAGAAAAGGTGGTATTGTACGACCTAGTAGGACTACTTATGTGCCAAAGAACAAGTCTGCTGGTCGACCAAATACAAAGAGGGGCTGCACCTGTCACTTTATCGTTAAGCGTCTAATTGCTGAGCCATCTGTGGCACTTATTATATACAATCAAGATAAGCATGTGGATAAGCAGGGGTTGCCATGCCATGGCCCACAGGACAAGAAGGCTGCCGGAACACGTGCTATGTATGCTCCATACATTTCAGAGGATCTCCGCCTCCGTGTCTTATCTCTCCTTTATGTTGGGGTCTCTGTAGAAACCATCATGCAAAGACACAATGAATCAGTGGAGAGACAAGGAGGTCCTTCTAACCGAGATGACCTTTTAACCCATAGATATGTTCGTCGACAGGAGAGGAGTATTCGAAGATCTACATATGAACTAGATGCAGATGATGCTGTCAGCATTAGCATGTGGGTTGAAAGCCACCAAAGTCTTGTTTTCTTTTACGAAGATTTCTCTGATTCTGAACCTTTTGTCCTGGGCATTCAAACAGAGTGGCAGTTGCAGCAGCTGATCCGGTTTGGAAATCAAAGACTCTTGGCATCAGATTCAAAGTTTGGGTCAAATAAGCTGAAGGTTTGCTCCATTTTTCTTAAATTTGTTTCACTCATCAAATACATAAAGCACTTAATTTCTTAAATCTTACCTCACTATTCTGTTGCAATTATATCCAGTATCCTATTCACAGTCTTGTTGTGTTCAACTCAGACAACAAGGCTATTCCTGTTGCTTGGATAATATCTCCTAGATTTGCAAGAGGAGAAACACATAGATGGATGAGGGCACTTCACAATAGAGTTCGTGCAAAAGATCCTGCATGGAAGTTGGCTGGGTTTATTGTGGATGACCCTATGGCTGATGTCCTGGCAATCAGGTTTGCTCCTAGGGTCTTCATCTGAAGTCAGTTGATGTGGATGTTTTACAGTGTTTATTTGTTTTGGACGAGTCTTATATTTATTTTAGCTTGTAATAGAGTTAAAGTTTGCACCATGATCGTCTTTGTTCTTGTTAGCCTTTATCTTTCTCTCTTTGTATATTATTCTTTCTCAATTCTTTTTCTTTTTGTGGGTTGGGAATTTTATTAGTGAAATTGGTCACCATGTTGCTGCATATAGGGTTTTGTGTGTAGAAAAATTAAAACCATTACGACTCTGGATGATTCGGACTTGAAAACATGATTAAGCTCATGTTTGTTACCCATTAAAATTTTCATTCTCATTCTTCTACTCATTTTCAACCACACATTCTTCAATAAAATAATATTTTCCATCACATCAATAAATTTTCTTTCGTTTTCAACCACTCATTCTCCATCAATTTACTATTCCAATTCTTCTAAAATAATATGGTTCAAACACACCATAAATATCTAATTTTTACATAGAAATGTTGCATTTGTTATGTGACAACAATTTTATATTAGAAATTAGTACTTTTTATATCTGAAAAGTGATAAACAACTAGCTCAATCTCTTGTGCTGACTTGTTGGAATTTTGTTATCCAGTTAAAGTTACGGAACTTTGGCATTGTTATGTTCTCCTTACCTTTTTTTGTTTCTTAGTGCAAAAAATGTTTGGTTGAATATCACTTGAATGAATCCTAGAGTCTCTTTTTTTTTTTGCATGTTATTCAGGGAAGTTTTTGAATGCTCTGTATTGATATGCTTTTGGCGGGTTCGTCATGCGTGGCATAAAAACTTGTTGAAGAGATGCTCAAAAATGGAGGTGCGTGCTGAAATAGCGAAGAGGCTCGGTCCATCAGTAAACAAAATTTGCAAAGGATCTGGCGGTGCCAATATGTTTAAAGATGTTATGGAAGATTTCGCAGATGCAACTGATTTCATGGACTACTTCAAGGCAAATTGGTATCCAAGACTAGGTAAGATATACTCACTAAAATGAGAATTACCACATGTGCATCGTTATACTTGAGATGCATTAGGTACATCTCCTGTAGCTTTTGCCTATTGCTGAAACTGGTGAAGTATTTAACTCGCTTGGTGGCAAACCACATCCTTGGTTAACTTTTTGCTATGCTGATTATCTCCCATATTTTTTATAAGTTGCTTCGAATATTAAGCACACAGTTATCATTGTTGGAAAAATCAACTTAATTCGATGTAATAAAGGATTTAATTTACACAGTGAGGGCTAAATCTCTCTTCTCTCTTCTCTCTTTCAAGTACATTTCTATTTGTTTTCCTAACAGGACTCTAATGATCAGGTATGTGGGAAAGTGCACTTAAAACTCTTCCTCTTGCCAGCCTAGAGACCTGTGCAGCAATGGAGTTTTATCACAACCAATTGAAGCTTAGGTTGTTGAATGAGAAGGACCAAAGCGTATACCAACGTGCTGATTGGCTGGTTAATAAGCTGGGTACCAAAGTGCACTCGTACTTCTGGCTTGATGAGTACTCAGGTAAGGATGATTTTGCACGATATTGGAAGGATGAATGGATGAGTGGCTTAACAGCTTGGCGTAAATCATTGAAGATCCCAGATCCTAATGTTGTCATGGAACGTAAATGTGCCAAGATTATTGACCGGGAAGATCAAGATACAACTCATATAGTATGGAATCCTGGTTCAGAATATGCATTTTGTGATTGTAGTTGGGCAAAAATGGGGAACTTGTGTGAGCACGTTTTCAAAATCATTAAATTTTGCCGTGATAAAGGGACTATTACACCGTCTATCAGCATGTTTCAGTATAACCAAGCTTTGATTAATATGCTACGCTGCCCACCTTTTGATTCTTTGATTCGTGATCATTCTGTTTCTCTAGCAGTTTGGTTACAGATGCAGTTGAATGAACTTATTGGTCCTGAAAGCTGCCAGTTCAAAGTAAATCCTATCGAGCAACAGATCTCTAAACCAATCATGGACAACCAAGATAGAGAACTAGTACACAAGGACCTCTATCCTAATGGGATTGTATCATCTCACAATGAGAATGGCTCTGCTCTGAAGCGCAAGCGTCCACTCTCTAATGATATGGGCAGTGATCTGTTGCATCATGTGACCAGCGAAAATGTCGATGCTGGGATGGAAGTTCATTCATCGTCCAATTGTACTTCAGCTCCTCAATTAATTATTGATCGGGATGAATCGACTGCTCTCTTCAGTCGGAATGGATATATTCTGGGGGATGCTGGCCTAGATATAGAGAAGAACCTTACTTCTACAGGTGCTGCTGCATTCAATAATCCAGATGGTTCTGAAGATGATACCTTGGACAAAAATAATTATGCAAGTGTGATGGAGTTAGAGCCACTGTCTATTGATGACTCTTTATCAACAACCAAGTTCCTAGATAGATGTGCCAATATTTGTCAGCTTGATGAATCAAAATGTGGCACAGGTCTGCCAATCAATTCTGATACACGGAATGCTGAACCCAAAATGAACAATACTTCTCCATCGGCATCAAGACCAGTTCATTTTCCGCTTGATATAACTGAAGCATCTGGTGACATTAAAGACAATGGAGCTATAGACTTACGAAATGTAAATGCGGGCACGTCCAATGGACTAGCCTCGTCAAGTTGCATACTGAATGTTGATTCCGAAATTGACAGAACTCCATCTGTATCGAAGTTTGTTGCTCCAGTGTATATGGAGTTAGCTGAAGGCTTGGATGTAGTTGAAGGGGATAAAAAAGTGGATCTAGGGGATGAATGCACTAACATGACTGTTGATGTTGCTTCCTTGGATAACGCAAAAGCTGTAGGTGTTGAGCATAATACTTCTGGAGATATCGTTGTTCATGATGCACGGACAGATGACACGAGTGCGAAGGAGGATGTCTGTACAGAAGCAGTTGGAGATCGATGAATTCAATTAAATTCTAGCAACCACAAGCCCTCCAGGTTTGCAACCTGTGAATGGAACTTCAGTTCAGATGTATTTAAGTGACGAAACTTGCATTGTCAGTTGTCAAAATAAAGACTTGTAAACAAAGATAGTCGTGATCAGGAGATCAGAAAGCATAGAATTGCCGGGGCAGAGGATGGTAATTGCGTCAGATCAGTCTGCTAATTACTCTTTGCTAGAGGGTTTGCCCGCTGGTGCTGCAACTTGATAATAGTCTTTGATGCATCGTGCCTGCCTTCTCTCTCTCGCCTGTACATGTCAGTATGTCTATTTGTTCAATTGTATGAATCCATTAGGTTCAAGAATCTCTATATTTATCTGAGCGAGCATACTCCAGTTTCAAAATTTTGTTCTTGACAATACAAACTATTTTTTTTTAATGCTAGTAAACAGATTACATTGATAACTTTTTTTTCATATCTTCTGAATGATTAAATTATTATCTGACTTATATTAGGACTTAGTACATGAAATAATGCCACAATAGGATACATTTCTTTGCCTTTCTGATTGACGGCAAAGCTCATCTGACAGGACTTTTGATTTTGCATATCTTTTTTGTAGAGCCTCGAGTAAGTTATATTAAGTCAGCTTTCTCTAAAAGTTCTTCTAGCAAATAAAGCACACCCAGAAAACCATCCAAATATATTCAAAAATCAGCTTCTTAGTTTTATAAATAACTTTTTATTTTTTGAAAGTCGTGCCAAATGGCTCGTAATAAGGTGATGTATGGGTATGCATTTTTTTATCAATGTTCTAAAAAGCGTAAAACGTTGCGTAGCGTCGAGGCCGAGAATTAAGAATTACAAGATTGAGCGTTTCAATGCGAAGAATAAGCGTTATAATGCGTTTCGTATTTTTAATATTATTTTAATTATTTTTAAGACATTAAATATGTTTTTATACAAAAAAAATTTTATGGGCAAAAAAAAAGGGATAAGGCGCGCTATAGCAGTCAACAAAAAATGTTGACCGCTATTTTACGCGCATATCACAAAAGCGTTGCGTTTTCTCCGCACTACGCGCTATAGCAGTGCTTTTTGCCGCTATTTAGAACATTATTTTTTATAGTATACTTGTNTTTACGCGCATATCACAAAAGCGTTGCGTTTTCTCCGCACTACGCGCTATAGCAGTGCTTTTTGCCGCTATTTAGAACATTATTTTTTATAGTATACTTGTTTAAGATGTAGTTTTAAAATAAGTTCTCTCTGAATTACTTCTGAAGAAATTAAGGATTCGTTTGGTTTGTATTTCAGTTTCTATTTTGAAAGCTTGTTTTAAGAATTCTAAAAATGTGTTTGGTTTATCATTTTGAAAAATTATTTCTCAAAACAAAAAACTAGATAACATGTTTGGCTAGATATTTTGAAAAATCGTTCTAACATTTTAGTTCATTAAATTTGATTATTTAGAAGAATGGAATAATTTTATGTTAATATATTATCGAGTAATATACGTTTTAAAGTTGGTCATTTCTAGATATTTTTTTTTTTAAAAATTGACTTCCAAATAAGGGAAATAAAAATAAAATTTATTTTTATCTATGTTTATTTAAATATTTTTAAAATTTTTTTATGTAAATAATCATTTAGAGCTTTAGCTTTTTTTATCTTTCTAGAAAATTTCATAGTTTTATTTTTCATATATTATTTTAGAATGTTAGGTTTTTAGAATTTTAGATTTTATATTTCAAATTTTGATTTTTTTTAAAAAAATTAAAATTTATTAGTTAGAATTTTACATTTTTAATTTTTAAAATTTATCTAAATAAAATTTTATTTAAATGCTTGTTTTTCATATTTTGAGTATTTTCAAAATTTTTACTCAACACACTCAAAATGTCGAAAATGCATTTTGAGTTTAATGTTAAAAGTTTAACATTGTTTTCAAAAATGCGTTTTTAGAATTAATTCACCAAACACGTTTTCAATGTTTTGCAAAACTGAAAACTAAAAACAGCTTAAAAATAGTAAATCAAATACGCCCTAACTTCTCGAACATGGACGGAGACTGAAAGTGGCTTAGCCAAACATGCTTTAAACCTAATTTCTCAACAAACTTAGAATATCAATTCAAAGGAGTTGTACAAGTGAACCATGTCGCGTGATTGTTATTAAAGTTTTCAAGCTCTTTAAGCTGTCAAAATTCAAATTTATCTGATAAGAAAAATATTAAAAATGTAAGAATTTATCAACTCTTTTCAAGGAGAGTGAAAATAATTGTACTTTCTTTATTGTGTATCACAATTCGAAATGGATATTTAAATTGCTATGACAATCGGCCTACCTCAAAATTTGATTTCCTTGATAATGGAATGTATCACTACCACAAGGCCTTCAGTTATATGTGAGATGTGGTGGGTGGGTGTTTTAACATTTTTGGGGGGGTTTTTTAAAGACCCACCTCATGTGAGACAATCTATACAAAATCTGTGAACCAAAATCTGGTAGAGTAGATAAATTCTATATGGAATGGGAAGCTACTGAATTTTTCTCACCTAGCAGGGGCCTGAGACAAGGGATCTTTTGTCCTTTTACCTGTTTGCATTGTGTAGAATTTTTATTTTTTGTTTCAAACCAACTTTTACAAGCTTACAACTTGGAAGATTAGTGCTAGATGTCAAATTCGTCTCACTGTAGGCTAGGCAAGTACCTGGGAGTACCCTCATACACAAGGGTCTCTAAAATGATACTTTGCAGTTCAACAGTATAAAATCAGATATCAAATGTCACAGTAAAATCATAGATCATGAAATGTTGATGTAAGGCTGTTTGACAATACCGAAAAATATAATCTAGCTACTTAAAACTGTAAATCTGAATAAATGATGTCATCTATTTAGAATTCGAGCACATGCATTTTTAATACTCGAGGCGGTTTATTGCTAGATCCAGTAAGAGTTCCCAGATGACTAGGTCGTTGATAAATCTACGAAAGTACGATGGATTAACAAGCCAAAAGATAAATTACCATTACACATTTGCCTTCTTAGTTCCACCATTTATTCTGTAAACATAGTAATTGATTTCTTCTGTTTCATATTCTGAAATGAGAAATCTGAACATTTTCCACATTGAGCTTCTTGAAGTTACTGATGTTCCTGGTGGTGTGAAACTTTCCCCAATTGTATGGCTTATATCTTGCAGGGTTTTTTTTGCTTGTCAACTCCTTCAAAGGTTCCACCATAACTGCATGTGATGGGTTAAAGAAGAATGGGATGGAAAATCTCTCCCTCTCGGAGTTCACAGTCACTCTGTGTTCCACACTCTCATACTTGTCATTGCTCCAAACCTGCAGGAAAATGTGCATTCGTTTATCATTAACCCATCTAGACTCTCTCTATTTATCTGGATTTGGACCGGCTCGAGGTGTGACCGATGCTGCCCTTTTTTATCCGGGCTGATAGGCTTTTTCTTTAAATACAGGCCCACGCAGACCGTGCGAAGGCACGACCAGAGTCCAGCCAGTCCGTGGCTAGGCCGGGCTTTTGCCGTGCAGCCTGACACTTTTTCATTCTAGCTGCATGCACATGCATTTATACACATCTCATTTTACTAATTTCTGAGTTGTTTCAACATGAGCAACACTTAAGATCAAAGATCATCCTCCCGAACAAAGGCATCTAAATCGTAATGCCAGTTGGCTCGGGATAGTGCCTTTAAAAAACATTGGCACGCAATACGTTCAATCAATGTTACAAAGGTCAAAATCATATTTTTACTCGTCATGAAGATTAATAGTACCCCAATTATCAGTTTTCTTATCAATGGATGATTACGATTGTATCAAATGAAAAGGACGCTCAACATACCTGAATCACATCTCCAACATTGATAATATAAGCATTTGGGGTAGGTCTAACTAGAACCCACTCTCCATCTGATTTCCTCTTCACTTCTAGTCCCCCAACATCATCTTGAGAAAGGACAGTTAAACCCCCAGAATCCTTGTGTCGACCCACGCCGAGGGCTAGGTGAGGAACAGGGCATACCGGATAGTAGTTGAGTCGCATAAAACTTGTTTGGTTTTTGAAGAAGCCATTGAACTTTTCTGCTGGTAACCCCAGGCTCAAGGATATCAGCTCCAGCAACTTGTAAGCTAGTTTTACGATTTCTCTGGTGTAGTCTTCACAGGCCTCCCTGGTCAAGAGTTGAAGAAAATCCCTTACTCATATTTGTGCCAAATCTTGCCATCGGTATAGAATAAATCTCATCGATATGCTCTGCTCAGAAGGCCCTAATATGCAGAATGTAAAAACATCGTTCTTGAATAAACTATACGACTGTTTGATGCGCAGTATTGGACGTGAAAATGCATATGATTTTAGAGTATACATGGGATATTGTTAAAATTTTCATTCTTCATCATTTATGCAAACAAGTTATATCCTCCACCTACTGTGATCCTCCTCCTTTATCCAAATATGATACTGGGATAAAAACTGAAAATTATTCAGTTCATCATAAAAAAAATGACTACAATGTTAAAATGGCATTTACCTAAAATTAGGAGGATACTCAGGCCATTGATTGACAATCTCCTGCAACTCAACATCATCAGGCTCATGAGAAGCTGGAACCACAGTCGGATTCTCCACTGTGAAATCAAAAACCTGTTTCCAATCCCTAATATTTTTCGTATGCTCAGTATCATAAAACCCCATTGGATTAGCCTCGTCTCTTCTCACCTTCCTCTTCTCCTCCGATGGCTGCCGGAAAAAGGCCCTCGAAGCAACCTCAACCTTTTCCCTGCAGCTTGATGGAACCCCATGATTAATCACCTGCGTCGAAAGATAAGATTTAAATGAATACATGTGACCATTCTCAACATTTTTAGATGACATGGTTAACATGGTATCTGGGCTGACAAAAGATTAATTGAAGTTTTGCCGCCACCCGTTTATAAAATAGTGACGTTTAACCAAAAAATAATGGTTGAGATTCAAATGAATACACGAGACCCTCGGTTTTAATCACCTGGAAGAAACCCCAGTTTTTGCAGGCTTCACCTACTTGTACAATAAGATCTTCCATGGAACTGCTGGAATTGGATGAGCAATGTTGAGAGTTTAGTGCAGAAAGATTGATTACAGGGATGCCTTGAGCCTC
>CAIGRS010309331.1:0-11052 GCA_903798395.1 Fraxinus floribunda
CAAGCACACTTAAAAATAATCGAGGGAAGTTTTCACCTAAAGCTTCCAAATGCATCTTTCTTGGTTATCCACCAAATATCAAAGGATACAAAGTGCTTGATATACTTACTCTCAAAAACTTTATATCAAGAAATGTCACATTTCATGAATCCACTTTTCCATCGATTCCTAATTCTATTCATATACCATTTGTCTTCCCTAATTTTCCTCAAATATATGACTGTCCTACTACAGAAAATTCTTCTTCAACTTCTCCAGAAAATTCTGTTCACTTACCACCTTTTAATATTACCAATCCATTACCTACAAATCTGATAAGAACTGAAAGAATTAGGCATTCTCCTCAATATTTGCAAGAATATTATTGTGGTAATTTGACTAAAGACTCTTCAGCAGCTCATAAACCTCTTGTTTGTCCTCCTTCAGGTTAACCTTACTCTATTTTGTCTTTCATTTCTGATTCTAAACTTTCAAATAATTACAAAGCCTTTGTTCATGCTGTCTCCTCTATATATGAACCTTGAACTTTTAAACAAGTCATACCACAACCTCAATGGCAACAAGTCATGGCAGATGAGATTAAAGCCCTTGAAACTAATCAAACTTGGTACTTGCAATTTTGCCTCCTAATAAAACAACAATAGGTTGTAAATGGGTTTATCGCATAAAATTAAAAGCTGGTGGCACATTAGATAGATATAACGCTAGATTGGTAGCAAAGGGCTACACTCAACAAGAGAGACTTGATTTTTTTGACATATTTTCACCTGTTGCAAAAATGACAACATTGAGAATTTTACTAGTTGTAGCTACATCAAACAATTGGTGTTTACATCAACTTGATGTTAATAATGCCTTTTTGCATGGAGATTTAAATGAAGAAGTATATATGCAACCGCCACCTGATTTCTCTGCACCAAATGACCCTCGAGTATGCAAACTCAAAAAGAGTTTATATGGTCTAAAGCAGGCCTCAAGACAGTGGTTTTCAAAACTATCCACTTAATTACTTCAGTTTGGTTTCACTCAAGGAAAGTCAGATTCATCTCTTTTTGTTAAGCAAACTGAAAAGAGTTTTATTGCTCTAGTGATATATGTTGATGATGTCATTCTTACTTCTAACAACTTAGAACTTATATCTACTGTGAAGGATTTTCTATATAAATCTTTTACAATAAAAGACCTGGGTGAATTGAAGTATTTTTTTGGGAATTAAGGTAGCTAGATAAACCAAAGGCATTGTTTTATGTCAAAGAAAGTACGCCCTCGATATTCTACAAGAAAGTGGTTTTTCTGGATGCAAACCAACTGCTTTTCCTATGGAATCAACCTTGAAACTGACTGCAAATAACTCATCAGATCCTTTACCTGATCCAGCATCTTATAGAAGACTAGTGGGTCGATTGTTGTATCTAACAATTACTAGGCCTAATCTTGCTTATTCAGTACAAGCATTGTGTCAATTTATGGCTAATCCTAGCACCTTACATCTCAAGGCAGCAGAGAGAGTCCTTAGATACATCAAGGCAATACCAGGCAAAGGGATTTTCTTATCTGCTAAGTCTCCATTGCATCTAAAAGCTTACTCAGACAATGATTGGGACAGCTGTATTGACACAAGAAAGAGTGTAACTGGCTTTTCAATATTTTTAGGAGATTCTCTCATCTCCTGGAAATCAAAGAAACAACCCACAGTCAGCAGGTCCTTTGCAGAATCTGAATATCGAGCATTGACATCAACTACCTGTGAACTTCAATGGTTAAGTTACCTGCTGTCAGATTTAAACATTGAACATACTCAAGCTGCTCTACTCTACACAGACAGTAAACTTGCTTCTGAGATTGCATCAAACCCAGTACACCATAAGAGGACAAAGCATATCCAATTGGACTGCCATTTAGTACGAGAAAAGCTGCAAGAAGGCCTTATAAAGATCATTCATATTCCTTCCAGATTCCAAATAGCAAACATATTCACTAAGGCTCTCGGTTCTCTCCATTTCCAACACCTTATTCGCAAGATGGGAATGATTAATATCCATTCTCATCTTGAGGAGGGGTGTTGGAATATAGAAAATCACATAGAAAAGTTAGAATTAAAATCTCTAGAAGCCAAACAGAGGACTTCATCTGTTATCTGTAAATAAACAATTAAGTTAGTTCAATTAATTAAGTCAGTTACAGATTTACTTGAGTAAATAAAGTGTATAAATAGACCCTTCTGTAAAGCTATTAAACTAAACGAAATGAATGAGAATTACTCAAAGTCTCTTTCCATTCATACAATTCTCTGTTTTCAAGCTTTGCATGTTACAGAAATTTACAGTAATGAAGTTCCTGCAGATTGGAAAGTTGCTGCTCGTCCTTTGCCACTTATCTATACATTCAACATGGAAACAATGTTCACATTCGTGCAGGAGTTTTACTATTTCCTTGGGGCCATAATCTGCCAAGCATATTTCACAAGTGATGCCATTAAGCCCTGGGATGCGCTGGCTCTGACCTAAAGTTACTTTTTTGTAGGACTCAATCATGGATTCGTTGAGACCTGCTACAACATTGGTCGATAAAGCCATCTCACTAGAAGCCGAGACTGTATCTCCGTCCCTATGGTTTTCTCGTCTCGTCATACCTATACAACAGGTTAAGCAGATTATCGGTGCAGATACAATGAGGGACCATGCGAGGAAGGACGTGGTGATGATCCTAAAAACTGACTGATGATTCGCTGCACCTGCATGTGCAAGGTAATACATATTACATCTACTTAATTGAAATTTTCCAATGACAAGTTGATTTTGTGCGCGAAGTTTTCGACTAGTCTTTCATTAACTAGCTGAAAATGGTGTCTACTGGACTCCCCTATGGATTTTGGTGCTTATCGAGTATAGAATAAATATTCTTATGATGTTCATGATTAATTGGATTGATTGGGGCATATCAACCCATCTTCTGTGAATGACTGTACTATTCTATTTGAACTAAAGAATCCAACCCGAAAACTGTCTCTATCCCAGAAACCCTTCTTATCTCATTATTAAGTTGACGTTTCTTTGTCAAATGTGTTTATTTGTTTTAATGCCACTGTTGGTAGAGTATTATTTCCATTATTCTGTTTGACCCAATCATCAATCACAAAAGGTCCTTCAGCCTCCTAAATACAATTATTTCCGATCGATAATCATGGCTTGGATCAATCATAAACAGGGAGGGAAGTTAGAAAATATACTTACCTGCTGGATTATTGAAACTTGAGACGTTCCACTTCCATGTCGACTCGAGGTTAAGGGGAAGCCCGAATTCGTATTGAGATGAAACCGGGACTGGCAATGTGAGAATTTCCGTGCACATGTACAGTCTCATCACTTCGGATTGGTACTGCGTTGCTAAGATTCTCGTAGTCAAGTTGCTGAGGCAATCGAATAGCAGCAGTCAAACTGGTGAAACGGTTTCCTGATTTCTAGGACAGCTGAGGATCGTGCAATATTGATAAGAAACAGCCGTAAAAGGAGAAGACGAAAGATTCAAACTTAAAAGCCGTCATGGGAGGAAATTATTCGGATCACAGTTGTATTTGTCCTATGTAGTAGTAAATATATCGAACGTAAAGCTGAGCGGAATAAGGGAGATCAAGAACTGTTGTTACCTCATAGTTACAGCTGAGATTGAATCCAGGACTCTTGCAATTTCGAGACTGTTGGCTTTCTAACCAGAATGGGAAGTGTATAGAGAAGCTGCTGTTGGCACACTAGGAAGATGGACAATTATTCCCAGCTGCATATTTGATTGAAAAGAGTAGAAACAGAAAGAAGATGACTTAAATGCCCATTTGTATCAAAGTCTGAGAAAAATACTCTATTGATGTTTTATATTTTGCAAAGTCAACAGTTTGGGGGCAGGATTCAAGCCAAACAAAAATAAATAATGAAATACGCATTGTTTCTGATAAATTTGAGGTTGACTACATGGATTTTTATTTTTATTTTTTGGCCTATTTATTCGACCTTATTGCCAAGTCCAGTAGAAACTAGATTTTAGCAATCACAACAGACAACATTAACTTTGGTCTCCCCATCTTTTTCCTACTGAAATTTTTCACTCTTGTGAGTTGTGAACACCAGCCTTTTTACATTTCACCAAAATATATCCCAATCACATAGACCATTTAGTGCCTTAGGCTGGCCTATCAAAGTTGTTGATGTCGAGCTGAATAACATGCTTTTTACTTCAATATCCAAAGTGTGTGGTAATTACATTTCTCACCAATTATATTTGTGAAGTAACCAGGCTTCCAGTAAACATGCATGATTTAAAAGACTAACAGCGAGAAGTTCCACAGAATGAGATACAACAAGTTCAGAATAGGATAATAGGAAAAAAATAGAAAGAACGCTGCATCTTTTCGAGTGCCTGCTCATCAGCTAGATCGTATTATAATTGTAACGTTGGTTGGTTTCTGGAACATAAAGATCTGCTTTTATTGCCAATACAAGCATGAATAAATCGACGAGTTTATGCGTGTGAAATACACAGAATCTTCTTGGGGTTACAAAGTTAGACCAAGCTTCGTTTGAAGATACCACTTATACACTAATTGTATGTACGTACGTGTGTGTGTGTGATAGAGACTACAGTAGCTGCTGGGATACTCGAATTGCAACAACTTCACCATCCTTTCCAGTCTTCATAGCGTGGATTTTAACGTTAAGACCTGCTCCCAACAAATAAAAAGAGAAATAGTTAAACATAAAAGGTTAAAAAAAAAAAAATTATTTTGCGATGAAATTGTCGAATAGGTCTATTAGTAGGTGTCAATTCAGCAGAATTTAGCATCAATGATGTAAATGGAAAATAGAGAAATCAATTGTGCAAAGTTTAAGCAAGCATTTAACTGGAATGTGTGAATGAAAAGAAGCGTACGCCTAGAGAGAGAGAGAGTGTGTATGTGGCTGGCTGGCTGAATATATTCTCAAAAGTTTTTGCGATACATTTAGTTCGTTGTTAGATCTACTCAAAGATATAGAGGGAGGGAAAAAAAAGAACTTGATCATTAGCAATTTAAACAGGCAGTGTTAGTTTTTATCTCCTTCTACTTCCTTGCCTCTCAGAGATCGTGCAACTTTTATGAACTAGAGTCTGTTCAAGTCTATGAAAAACATTTCCCTACCACCTAAATTCATCATTTCCTTCATATATCATAAATCGAAACCACCTCTACTTGTTGGCCAATTCAGTACGGCCACACATCCATCTTAACATCCATATTTGTGGATATTTCATCTTTTAATGGCTCAACTCATATGCCTTAATGGAAGCAAGCACAATTCATTTAACTGAATGAGCAGTCAGAATAAATTCTTTTAGCTCGCTGATAATACTGGTTACATTATAGAACAAGGTACAGTAAACAAATTTATACGTCCAGGAAATTTTTACCTTCATTCTCGTGTAGATTGGTGTTCACTGCTACTGCATGGAGGGTTTTCAGAGCCTTTGGTTGCCAGTCTGTCGGTTCCCCCACCCACATCTTGAGACAAAAGATATCTGAAAATCTATTAAAAATTAATCCACATTTTAATAAAAACTCAATCCAAATGCTTCAACAAGATGACAGATTACCAAAACATACAGTATAAGAAGGCAGACATCGCATAATGGATATAACTTTAAAATTTATCTTTTATTGCATGATTCTAGCAACCCAATAGATTATTTATTGTTAACGTTGTGTTGAACGTAAAATTTAAATAAATATATATTAGTTTAAGCTTTCAGATATGACAATCAAAGATCTTATGCCTAGGACTTGCCACCGCTTTCATTTATGAAATTGATGCACGTGTTAGATATTTTATAAGAAAACGAATCCAGCCTCCATGTGATGTGTTGATGACAAAAGCACAAGTAATTATATGAAGAGACTCAAAGTTACTAATCCATTGAGGAGATTATCATTAGCTCAGAAAGTAAGAAGACTACCCGAGGTAGATTGATCCTTGAGATGCTTCAAGTCAAAAATTCCAGCTGAAGCTCCATCAGCCTGCTTACTGATGTCATGAGAGGCTAACAAGTCGTACTCCCAGCTCCCATCTTTGTATCCCTCACTTAGGAAGACTTCAATATGCCTTGCATCCAAGGTCTGCATTGTTCCTGCATAAAGAAGCACACTATCATATTCCCAGGTCCTAGTACTGAGTCAGGACACATCCTTTTCTCCCTTGTAAGAGGATGGTTAGAGAAACTGATTATTATTGGACATTCGTGCATGTGAAAGGAAAAGAAAATTAACTTATTATAAACTGTTAACTTGGCTGAAAATGAGCATGGGATGTCCTCTTACTCCAGAATTCTTGAACTGATGCATAACCTTGAGTAATTCGTATTCCTAAATTTTTTTGGCATTTTTGGTGGGGAATACTTGTGAGATCTCAGAATGCGTGAAGAGTTAAACTAACTAGCTACACCCCAAAAGGAGAACAAGAAATTCACTGAACAAGAATTTAGGTTTTTCATGGATGCTCTTATTTACAGGGTGTGTTAGTTGGGTTTATCCTGTAGAATGTATCAAGGAAGAAAAAGAAACTAAAACATTCTTCATTAAACCCTCGAATCCTTCCTGGTACTCCATTACAAAACATGCATAAAATGCTACAAAAATATTCGAGCAGAAGCCTAGTGTTTTTAACTCACCATCACAAGTTTTGAGGTCACAGACAGGGCATCGAACGAGCTGCAAGTCTGGAAACACGTTCACATTTTAGTCCATTACGGGTGATTCTAACTTGTGAAACATTTCAAATGCTACAAAAGGAATTATCTTAGAAATGAGATGAATAATGAATTACCTGCAATCCAGATTCCAACTTTGATGTTTTTCAACACACAACAGCCATTCAACTCCAAAATGTTCTGTGCTGTCTCTTCTTTTGAAATTTTCAATGGAGCAATCAGAGTCTCTGTCAGGAGTGCATCCCTTGAGTCAAAAAAGAATGCACCAATTCGCATCCAATCTGTTGATTCAGTAGAACAAAGAGAATCGTGAGTCTAAACATGCATCATAGAGGCACGCTGTACAGAATGTGTTCAAACACAGAACAATTGACGACTGAAGCTGAACACACGATGTAAATCTCCTAACTAAATGTATGCTGGGATAATTGATACTATCAGAAATTTCTGATATTTTCCAAAGTCGAGTACAGGAGAAGGATAACAGTTAACAAAATGGCATGTTAGCCAAGATTTTATTAGTACGTTGCTATTTACAGCAAAACTTGTAGGTAGACGAATATGGTAACGAAGTGTAGAAATCATATCAAATTTCCTTTGCAAATAACATCAGAATACTGCCAGCAGTACTATCCAAATGCCAATAGGATATGGAGCTGGTTACGGCCTAATAATTTGGAATTTAATGGTTCAAATTTTAGTAACCCTGCAGAAAGATTAAGTTGAAGCTTGAGGGCACTCAACAACTTAGAATTAAACTAATCCTGCATTGAAGTTTCTGCATATTACCTCATAATTAGAATTTTCATTCTAGTCTTAAATCAATTTCACTTTAAAGAAATCTGACACTTTTCAGGAAAAGTGAAAACTTAAAGAAGAATGAGCATTCACCAATATGCTTCTCCTGCTGACGAAACATGTACGAGTGACTTCCATCTGCAAATAAATACTATTAACTCTTATCAGAAAATGAAATAGTGTTATTTTTGCACAAGTCGAATATCAAATTTATTAAGCACAAGAAAAGTAATAAGGAAGCTGAAATTTACCAAAAGCTGTGGCATATAATTTGATCCATTTGAAGGCGACTGCGCCAGGATCAGGGACCTGAAGATCTCGCAAACAAACATATTTCCACACGCTATCGTCCATTGCGATACGATTGAACCATGTGCAAGTTGCTGCTAGCATCACCAGAGATCTACCATCCAAAAACTTAGCAATCTCTGTCCACATATCCTCTTCATACCTTTTTGCATTAAAAATAAACAGAAACACATGGAAAATGCAATCAAATTTAATGGCTTATTGGACTATGACATTAAGCTGAGCATAGAAGTAAAATCTCTATCTAATCATCATTCATAACCATAACTTCTATCTCAAGCAGTGTTCCGATTCAGCATCAGAAATTTGGTATTCACTGTTACAGATATATCATGGTGATATTGGGAAAAATATATAGAACTAAGATATGATGCTCAATATCAAGGCCTCAGTTAAAGCAAAATTCAGTAAACGCTAACTGGATTACCTGAGTTGAAACATAAATTTAGATTCTGTATCAATACAACAAGAAGAAGTAAGCCATATCAGGCTTATTGCAGTAGCCCTCCTCTTCTAACCCGTTCTGCTGAGATCTACTTGATAACATGAACCTTTTCTGGTCCACATGAAATATGTCCCAACCACAATAGTCGTTATTCCTTTAATCTACCCTCAAAAGTGTCACCTCCACTTATTTGCAAACATTCTCGTTTTTTATATTATCCATTAGCAATCCATCTTAATAACCTCATAGCCACTAAATTCATCTTGTGAACATTTTTTGCCCTTCAATTCCCAATACCATAAAGCATAGCAAGTCTAACAATTGTTGACCTATAGCGACCTTTCCATCGCACAAAATACATGCCGTGCTTCGTGCTCTAATCCTATGCATTTTAACGTTTTCCAATTCCTCCTTTCTTGATAATCCAATCTAAATGCCTAAAAAAACTACCAAATAGAATCAATCTTTTAGTGGTTGAGACCGGCTACACTTTCAAGACGACTACTCCAAGAATCTGAAAATCATTGTAATCTAGCATTGAGTTAATTAAATTTTTAAATATTAAATGAGTTATCTCGTGTACAATTAAAAAATTGGATTCAAATCTGAAGCTAAAGCCAAAGGAAAAGTCGCTGACTGTGATATCTTGACAACTTCATTCACCGGAAAATATCTAAGTGATGCACCAAACCATTGAGAAACTCAAATTAATTGAGGCGAATTACATGCTCAAACCAGAAAATACCAAAAACTAATCTGTGCTACAGAATTCATAACTCTGAAAGAAATATCCTATTGATTCAAAAAGTCAACCAGGTTCACATATACTTATCCTTGTATTAAATATTTAAATATTTCAATCTAGTGGAAAAGCTCGGATGAAGCATTCAGCAGAATTAACATAAGCAGCAAGTTGAACAATAATTTGTAACATACATCCGCATAAGAAAAGGTTACTCTGTTTAAAATTCAAAGCAAATATCAATTGAAGTCCAAAATCGTGTTATATTCAGCTAAAAGAATTGACGCATCCTGGATTAAAACGCAAATTATCAGAATCATAGACAGTCACACAGATTTACATATTTACATCGATATATTAACACAAACATACTGATTTGAATCAAATCAAAGAAAATTTAAAGTATATCTTTCTAATCATTTAGTTTGAACTGAAACAGGAATGAACTACCGTGATCGGAAAAAACCTTCAAAATTAGGCTTCGTTTTCAAATTTCAATGACAAATGATCTGTTGATATCAATTTTATCAACACATGAAAATCAAATGTACAAACATGCACTTTTTGAAATATAAATACAGAATATGCAAGTATAGTAAATATATATACCAGCTGAAAAGCGAGAGAGGAGTGAGGTAGGAACATTGCGGAGAGACACAAGAACGAATTGATCTCATTCTTCGCATTTGCTTCCCCATTATTTCTCTACGATTTCTTCACTCTCTCTGGATTTGAAATGTGTGTTTTTCAACTGTTTTAGTGTGTGTAGTATGTGAAGAAGCTATTGATCAAACTCCAGAGGACTATTTATAGGCGCGGGAAGGTCAGGAATTCAAATTGTGTAAAGTTGTCATAGGGTTTCTATTGAGTGATTCGCAATTTAAACTGCACATATAGTCTTCAACTTTAGATCTCTTTACATTCCAGTCCTCAATCTTTATTTGTCGCAATTAAGTTCTTAACTTTCCATTTTCAAGTAAAATTCATCCTTACTTACAGTTTCCGTTCATAAAAAATGTACAAAAATATCATTATGTTCACCTATGTCCTTTTTAAAGTATGAATGATTGCTAAAATAGTGATAAGATGTAATTAGAACTATCAACAGTTTTGATCTAATGCCCACGATGGACATGGATTATAATGCTCGCCGTGAGCGTGGCAACATCGGTGGACCAAATGTTGTCATGCCCATTGTGAGTATTATAACCTATGTCCACCGTAGACATTAAATCATTTCTGGTATCAAATAGTTAATATACGATATTGTACTTTTATTCTAATGTAAAAATAAAATAAAGTAAAACTTTTACCTATAATTGAACATCGATTCAAATGAACAATTTTCTCAACTTTGAATAGCAATGTTATTTTCTTCGTGTGAATGTAAAATTATGAGAATTTTGTTTGTTATACTCGGTATAAGTTGGTACTGTAAAATTTTGTGAGATTCAAACAATACAAAGGTTAATTGAAGTTCAATTTTATCAAAAGTAATAAATTTGCTATCACTGGTTCGCACAAGTGCAACTAAATAAACAACTAATGTTGAATTACGTTATATTTTGAAAAGTATTTTGACTCAATCTGATTATAGATGTGAATAACGAATCAAGACGATCGACATTGTAAAACTTCTCCAAACTTGACTCATTTTCTTACACTTTCGAAAATCATAAATATTCATGTCAATTTTTTCCTTAGTCATACATTTATGTGTACAAGAATACTAACATTTTTTACATGGTCCACTTATGTACAAGTTTATATAAGCTGTTGAGTTGCTTGTCAACTTGATGTTCTCACGAATCCTTGCATACATTTTTTTTGTGGGAAATTGTAGAAATCACATTTTTTTAGAGTCTTCTCATACTAAAAATATGGAATCATGCTACATGTACAATATTGGTTGATAACAATGGTTGACAACAGGGGTGGAGCCAGAGAATTTGTCTAGTGCGGGCACAATTTTATGTATCAGTTGCAGAGATTTTTTTTGGTATAGCAAAGCCGTCTGTCATATACTGGC
>CAIGRS010309384.1:0-13381 GCA_903798395.1 Fraxinus floribunda
TTGACTTGGAATAAATTTTACACTAGACAAGTTTGGACTAAAAAGAGTGATCTGAATTTTTTTTGAAATCGATCACAGTGTTCTTAAAGGTAAGAGCGTTTGTATACCTAACTGATCAGGTGTTTTTGATGCATGCACATGCTTATTATTTATGATTTATTCATTATCGCATTGATTTTTTTTAAATAAAAAATTTGAAAAAAAAAAAGAATTTTTTTCAGTACATCATGATATATGATTTATTTGAATATTTGTATTGTAACCAAGTATGAGTTTAATTGATGTATCGTAGCATATTTTCAATTACTTTGTTTAGGTTTATGTGGAGTACTTAATATAAATTTATTCGTGTACTATTTGCACTGCACACACTATAATCTTGTAAGTAAATCTTGATCGCGTGTGTGAGATTTCGAATGACCATAATCTATTAGTAAGGTGACCCAAAACATGGATTGACTTTAATTTAGTAGACATAAACTCTAATATATCCCATTAGATAAAGAAAAATGCTTCATCTTATACTCTTTTTCGAATTTTATTTGACTCGAGTAATTAAGCACATGGGGTTTCTCATAACTTGATGCTCTATGGTCAACTGATTTAGAGTCATCGGCCTAAAACTCTTTATAGGGGTCATTTTAGTCTCTTAATGAAGAAGAGTCTGCACATAAGATAACAAAAATTGAAAAGAAGGTAATAAGCTTAAAAAGAAAAGTAGAAATTCTGCGAAAATGTATATACACTCAAAGTCAGAAGAAAAAAGGAATAATATATATGAAACACGAGCTTCATTTATAGGTCCTAATATGCATTATTGGTTTGACGTTCATTATTAGGGAAATAAACTTATTTAACAGTGATATTTAGCATGTCATTTCTTACAAAATTTAATGTTTGGATTCTTGATCATAAGGAATTGGTGGCACTTTATACACATGAATCACTTCTACAATTTTACTCCATTTAGACTTGAACTGAGTATATGAGAAAGTTTACTGATCATTGATTATATTTGTGCATGCTATCAACTGTATCTTTGAGTTATTATATTTTTGGTATTTTGATTAATATTAGCATTATTTCTCAATCAAGCTAGCATATTTGTGAGTGTGTTACAATTGTTACATTTATCGTATCATTTACTTCTACACTTGGTCTTTAAGTTGTTAATTTTAGGAAACAAGTTTTTCAAGGAATGCAAGAGACAGACATTCTGTTTGAGTTTAGGTAGATTATTTTGTTTTACTTCCTTAACTTGTATTCTATAGTTTTGTCACATAATGTCAAAGAGAAAGATTGTTAGTACTTATGTTGCATTGAAAATTCTTTATACAAAATGATTATTATAAAAGAAAATGATTGTTATAAAAGAGTTGTGAATGAGCCTTTTGGAGGGTTGTATAAATGAACTATGAGTCTTTGGATTCGAGTATGAAATAAGGAGAAAAGAGTCGTTGGATTGACGCATATCGTTAAGTCGATGCTCAAGTGTCCAAAGTAGAATCATTGTCGCCTGCCTCTCTCGGCGATACACTTGTCGCTCGCCGGCGCTCGAGCGACAGTGTTATACGTGAAATCCCATTTTACGTTTTTCAAAAGTTCTATCTTATACTATCCAAATACCTCCTATTATAAATACACAATACTCATTATGTTATTGGGGGGTAGTTGATCATAATATTACATTCTCATAACATCATTCCAAGATCCAATAACAAATCCAAACATTCATATTAAACATTTAATTCTCGAGATCAATTAACCACAAATTGGGAAAATATCAAATTTATATAATCCAAAACACCCGCTTCCTGTGTATAATCTGAATGTACTTTCTCAACAACTTTCAAAGGTTGCTGAAATTTGAGGGAGGTTGGACCGCAAACACAGAAAGACTATAAGAACAACGTTTTCTTAATAATCCACATGAGATAGATAATTCCAGAACATATATACAATAATCAAAAAGTGACTTGTTGCTTTAGATTTGTATTTTTAATTCCGTTATTCATATATTAGGTGATTTTAGGATCGAACTAGTAACTTTCAAAATGTAATATGCATTTCCATTGGAGAGATTTCTGATCACTTTAAAGATCTAAATCACAATTTAGATTTATTTTACACCACGATTGAAGATGCTCCAATAGACGCATATATACACCCTGGGTGCTAAACATGCTCTTATAGTATATTTAACAGTGTGTGACATAGGATTCGATTGTAATATAAACAAGAATTCATCTTCTTTTCTTAGTTTTTATTATTGTACGGCATTATACAATATACCATATTTAACGTGTCGTTATTGTTACGAAGGATAGGGGTGGATGTCACAGGTCACCAATTCATGGTGAAATAGCTGAGGAAAGCCATCTGATTCTTGCCTAACATTGTATTAAACTCAACAGCCACCATGGTGACTGGTGGCAAGTGGGGGCCACAGTCAAGACTATAGGGCATTTAAGTTTATCTAACCAAGGTAGTGTATTGAATAATTGAAAATAAATTTACTTGAGGATTACTGTTTATATATAGCTTTGAAAGAGTTTAAAAAGGGTTTATATTATAAATAAATAGAATTTATTAGTGCATTGATAGATAATATTTATGTATTTTTCCTAACGTGTGAACCAAAAAATAAGCATGAGTTGAACATAGACTGATACGCTATAATTGTTAGGAAAGTCGAATAAGCTAAAAATCGAGAAACTTCAACCCGTTTGAAAGAATTAAAAATGATGAACTATAAATCTTATCTCTAAAATGATAAAATATATATATAAAAAAAACGTTTATCGACTAGGAGACGGCTCTAAATTTGGTTAACTAGCATCCTTCTAGCTAAAATCGATAGGCTAGTTTTGGACCACTTGTCGACTTTGGGATTAATTAAAATACCTAATGACAGTTTATTTATTTTTAGTAGTTTGTTAGGTATATATTCTTATCCTTTAATACTAACTAATAGCCCCTATTCGCCACCTACCTAGCACGAATGGAGCTGAATAATCTGTGTAAATTAAGTATTATAATTTATGACTAAAATATTAATAAATTGGAAAAATTTTAAAGCTTAATTTTAAACAATAAAGTTACTCTCATAAAATTAGCCCGGTTTAGATAAAAATCAAAATTTTATTAAATTTCGATAAAAGTTGATGAAATACATAATCTAAAAGTTGTGAATTTCAGTAAAATTAAATTTTAATTTTAATTTAATTTTTTAGTTGAACAGAGGACATACAACGAATGACAAATGGCAATTTAGCCTGATATATAGGCAACCTAACCTTAAGGATAAAATAAGTATTTGGCCTTGTATTGTGAATTTCAGTAAAATTAAATGTTAATTTTAATTTAATTTTTTAGTTGAACGGAGGACATACAACGAATAATAAATGTCAATTTAGCCTGATATATAGGCAACCTAACCCTAAGGATAAAATTAAGTATTTGGCCTTGTAACGCTAACATTCAAGTCATTTTCCATGGGTGCCGTGAGAAATAGGATCTTGACATTCAAATGGTTACAAAATGAAGTGAAATCCGTTTGCCCCATTATTCCAAAAATTTATTATTCTCTTTTTTATTTTTAATCACACAATTTCTTTTATAAAATAATATTAAAATCGAAAATTTTATGTCTTTTTCAACCAAACATTCTCAAAAAAAAATACTATTCCAAAAATTATAATTTCAAATAATGGGGATCAAACGTGGGGTATAGGCAAGCAAAATCTAATATGGACCAACCCACAAATCACATGCCCTTGTTTGACATCCATTTTTTTCTCATTCTCATTTTTTTCTCTTTTTCCATTTCAACCACACATTCTATCAATAAAATAATATTACACAACCCAAAAATTCTTCTTACTTTTTAACCACATATTCTTCCATCAATCACTATTCCAAATCAATTTTTTCTCCAAAATGGGTGTCAAACAAGGTAGATTGTCTAATTTCCAAATATTTAATTCTTCTTTTCTTGTTCAGCTCCATCTACCTAGACTGGATTTTCCCATTTTAATAAGGTTTATATATTAATAAAGACCATAGATCACAACCTAAGCTTATATTTTGTGTACAAAAATCCACATCAAGACAGATAAAATAACTTTAACTCTTCCAGAAATTAGTGTTTACATGTACACATCTTTTTGCAAATCCTGCATCAATATATCTTATTAAGAGAATTGTACATACGCACCAAGTAAGGAGGGAAAAAAATCCGACTGAAATTCTAAGCCTGGGCACCAAGTTCCAGCATTAGAGTGTGATTGATGTCATTCGATGTCGGGCCAATAAACTGAACTGGACCTGTTAAAATATTTGACACAAGTTAAAGCATGCAAATCTGATATTCCTGACAATTTTTCCAAATTATCATTATTTTTGGGGAAAAAATGGGTTATTTCAGTGTAACATTTTAATATATTCAACCTAATATTCCTCGAGTTGAAAATCGCTTGAGCAGGAGTAGCAGGTGTAGGTATATAAATAGAACCTCTTCCCTTCTCTTGCTTTCCTCAATGATATCCCAAAGTAATAAAATCCTAAAGGAGTTGTTTACTTCACATCATAAGGCTGATCTCATAGGGCCATTTTTACAAAACGAATAAAAATTCCTATAAGCTCAATCGGTGAATGAGTCTTTCTTTCATAAAAATGCACCAAAGTAAGAGGAAATATGACTTCAGACTTCTCTTTGCTGGAGAGAGTCACGCATGCATATTACAAGAGACAAACTACCAAGATTTGTATGTAGCATTCCCTACTTATGTATAAGATGATAAAATAATACCAAGTGCGTAAGAGATTTCCGAAGTAATTTCATTTGGAGGCTAATATAGGATATACAAAGAAATTTTGCCTAAGCATTGCAAAATTGGATTCAAAAGCAGGATTAAACCGTTATTACATTTACCTGGACTGAAATATCGATTCTTCAAGGCCCAATCATCTCTCATGGATGCGAACTTTTTGAAATGAGCAGCTGGGATTTTAGAGAAGTGTGTCAAACATTGGAGCTCAAAAACAAGGAAAAAAAAAGATAACATATTTACTAGCAGTGTATCAAATACAATATTATTTACCTTGAAGATCCACCATTGCCTTCTTAATCACAGGTTTAAATTTCCCTGCACAAATATTAATTTTTACAATTATAGAACAGAGAAGAATTGAGTGCATAACAAAAGGAGAGTCGGTTTGGCAATGAAATCTAAAAATAATATAGAAAGAAAATAAAAAGGAAAAATACCATGTCTCCTCTCCACTTCCATCAAAGAAGTCAATGCTGTTCCACCTACAGTCCACTTTTCAACTGGAGCATCCAAATTCCCCACCTGGATCGTATGTCATTGCATAAATTACTAAGGCATAACAAATTATATGATTATCGGCGTTGAAAACTAAAGTATTGCACACGACAGAATTATGTGAAATAAAAATTGAGTAGAACATGTATGAGAGAATTATGTTGAGGAAAAAAAAAACACTAACTGAGGAAATCAGGCCAGTCTTTCCATTCTGAAGGAGAGCTCCTGCAGCATAACCCAATGCATAGCAGTAGTTGGAGTCAAAGTTTGATGGCAACCCGCATCTACCTTCATAACTGTGAAAGAAAAAAAAAAAATGACACCAAGAATTAATTTGCAATTATACCTCCTATTTTCTTTTTTTTTCTTTTATTTTTTGGATACCCAGGGAGGTAGGAATTTGATCTATTTAAAAACCTAAAAACAGGCCAAAAGTTAATAATTACCCAAAAAAGTGAGACTGTCCCTTGAATTCTTTGTTATATAAACCTTGCTTCCTTCTGGATTCCAACTCAGTTTCCACCATTTGGATGAGCATTTTTTCTGTTTCTATTCTAGCAACCTAAACAAAGAGAGCAAATTAACTAGTTAGAAGAAAGGAGATGCCAGTCATTAATCTTCTGTATTATTAACTGACAACAGTACGAATAGCATGAAGTACCTGAACATTTCCATGAGGATCTCTTTCTAGTAGCAGTTGTTCCTGAATTGCTTGAGGTAGAAATTCGAAGAGCTGAAGAGATTGGTTTCTAAGTTTCTTTTTCCACATTCCACCTTCATCAACAACATCATGAGCGAGGATTTCATTAAGCTCTGAAATAAGCTGCTGCACCTGCAAAATGAGGAAATTGATGTCAACAATTATACAAATACTATCCTACTAAAACAAGAACATAGCTCAAATTAAGAGCACAAACCTCAGGGATAAAATCAATCAAGCCTTCTGGTATAAGGATGACCCCATAGTTGTATCCAAGTTCAGCACGTTCGCATATCACATTCGTAATATAATCTGTAACGCTCTTCAAAGTCTGCTTCTGGGCTGCAACCTGCAGCAAGAGAAACCTCGTTCATAATTACATAAAATTCTGTAGTCGATACCCATGGGAGCAAAGCAATACATGTGGAAATTTTCTTATGTGTGACAAATTATATAAGGAGAATTATGCCATATATAAGCAAATTTGTATTGCACCAACAATTTCACATAAGAAGTAGCAAAGTAAGAGTTCCACGAATATGGCTAGAACTTAAGTGCTCGGGAAGTAATAAGTCTATTACGGTCAATAAAATACCACACATATATGAGAAAGAATAACTCAGTACCTCTTCACCTATTATGGTAACATTTGGATGAGTCTGCAAAGCACACTCCAATGTAATGTGAGACGCAGCTCGGCCCATAAGCCTCACGACTAAAATAAATATTAAAGAGGGATTGTCAATCACTGAAAATTGGCCAAGCCAGAATAAAAGACATCAGAAACTATACATGCACTTACAGTGATAATATTTTCCAGTTGAACGAGCATCTGTCATAACATTTCCAATCATTTCTGAATATATCTGCATTCTCAGAATAGGAATGAGTTAAGTCTCATGCCGGTTTGAAAAAATGGAAAGAAGTTTGATTTCATAGTAATCTAGTTACATTATGATGGAAAAAATTATAAGATGAGTAATTAAAAGCCTAAAACAACGTATAGTTCATCACATATTAAACTTTTATGTCAAATTTATACCACAAAAATTAGTCCACTTCTTATGGAGTTACCAAAGAGAGAGAGAGAGAGAACAAGAGGATTTTGATGCGATCATTGCTCTCACGACACTTTATCTCAATAAAGGGAACTCATTAATGCAAGGTGACAAAATAGAAAAATAAAGTAAAAACTAGAAGCAACATAGTTGATTGCATAATGTTAAGGGATAGATAACACATCGAATGAACATGAAAATATAGACCAACTTATAAGGCCTTGAGTTACTCCTAAGTTTGATGTTTTAAGATAGAACTCAAATCTTAACATGGTATCATAGCATTAAACTCCTACGAACGATTCCATCCGGTTAAAACTAAAAGAATAAGCATGCGAATTACAAAATTGGTTTGCTCAAACGAATTACCATCATGTGGAGGCATGTTAAGGGATAAATCCCACATCAAAAAAACATGAAAATATAGACCAACTTATAAAGGTTTGAATTACTCCTTTTAATAAGGTTGAGTTTTTAATATAGAACTCCAAGGCTTAATATATAATAATAAGAAAAACAGGCCAAAAAAATAAAAGCCAATTGAAATTATGACCACCTTGCATGCCGTGTCAAAACCAAAACTCGTGGGAACTTCTTTGCATTTCAAGTCACCGTCAATTGTCTTAGGACATCCAATAACCTGAGTTTTCATATTATTTCCCCTGAAATGGTTTATCAAATGAAAAGGTTTATAAGGACGTCGCAAGAGAAACAAAATAAGATCCAGTGAGAAAAATATTTACCTAAAATTTTCAGCAAGAAGACAAGCATTGGTGTTTGAGTCATCACCCCCAATGACAACAATTCCATCTAAATCAAGCTTTTTTGCTGTTTCTTGAGCTTGCTTAAACTGAAAGGTCAGAATTCGTGATGAAATTTGTATAGGAAATAAATTATTTTTGTGGCAAATATATATCTAATGTTAATGCTTAGAATAAATTGAACTTAAGAAAGATAATGTACTTGTTCAGGGGTTTCAATCTTGTCTCTCCCACTACAGATCATATCAAAGCCACCCTGTTGGAAAGAGGAACGGTTAGAAAAAACCTACTGCTATACAAGGAAGTGGAACTCTCAAGATTCATGAGAGGATAAAAATAATAATTTTGATGTACTAATTATGTTTTCTCTTTTTACTTTTTATATCCTATAATTCTATTTGAATATATACAAACAGAAAAGAATATAGTTCTTTTCTTTCCTGTCACATATGTACATCTATTGAACAAATAAGCTAGGTATACAATCGAATAAGATCGCTTGAAAAGCCATTTGTATCAGAACTTCGTTGAATCAATGAAGAATTCTTACCTGGTTCCTGTAAGGATAAACATAGTCTGTTGTCAATTGGACATATTTACAATTCATTATCCCTGCTGGACCACCCTTAAAACCATATAACGTGCTACCATTCGTCCGTTCCTGCAAATAATCTAGAGCCAGAACCAGATAAAACAGTACAATCAAACCGGAATAAAACCGAAACTCAGATTCTACAATCGTAATTCAAAAAATAAGAAAAGCAAATAGCATACCAAAAAGCCCAGATATGACATTATGTCCACCAGGAGCCTGTCCTCCAGAAAGAACAACACCAATCTTTAAGCTCTGATTAGAAGCAGCTCCAGATGAATCACCAGGCACCAGCGATGCTGATGGTTGCCCGAAGAGGTTTGGGAAAAGCTTTGCAATTTCATCTATTGATACCATATTAGCGAATACATCAACATTTTCATGCTAGACGCATACATTTTTCTATTTAATTCCGTAGACATTTAAACAAGGCAACATTTTACGGGCGCCTCCCTCACTTTTAAGGATCAGTCTAGCAATGGTGGATCTGATGGAATAGTGGTGGGGGCATTGGCTGAATCTCCACCCATTCCCTCCACGCACCCAACCAGTGGGGAAATCTCAAGCTTCACACACAAATATTGTTAAAGCACCCCATAGCATCAATGTTTTCCCTCATTTCAGTTGCCCCTCAATTCTGCTCGATGGAATCATCTATAAACCTTTTTTATAGTAATTGATCGTGACTCAATTAGTATTAAAGGCACAGTAATCCAACATAATCCTGGAATCTAGACATACAAATGCAGACGCATGTGTGTGCATCGGCATCATTATTCCCTATTTACAGATAATATACACGTAAACACCAGGTTAATTAAGCGGGAGAGTGGAGATCGACATGTATCAAAAGAAACAAATATACAGACGGGCTGATTTACTAACAGAACATGAACACGAAGTACATGCAAAATAAACAGTAGATGAGATGTTTATTACAAAACAAACAAACCAGGATTTCCAGCGGCGGAACTAGGGGGGCCATCCACGATTTTGAAGGCGGTTTTTAAAACCGACGGCAAAGGGAGTGTCACTTTGAGGCGGCTCGATTGAACTTCGCTGTATTCGGAGGCCAATCGCCCCGGCGTTGCACCAGAAGAAGACATTTATGTGTGCGTGAAATTACTGTGAAGAGATGAAAATGGTATGAAGAAATGACAGTATAGTGAGGGTAGTTGCTTAGAAGACGGAGAGTCTGTTGGTGGAAAATGGTGAAAACTTTATATTGTAGTTTCCGTCGGATATGGGAAGAGCGAGCGAGTCGTGCGTAGTGACCCGCTTTATACAAATTCTGTCACTCGGTATACGGATCGATATAAATGGATCCATGGAATTGGGATTGGACAGGTAGCTTAGGGTCAGTTTGGGTTGGACTACCCATGGCCTGACACATAAAAAATGGGCCACGAACAGGACATGTGGGTCACAAAAACCCGGCCCTACTTTTTGAAATAGTAATTCATGCAGCATTTATCGGCGAGCTATGATATAACGTTTAGTCCATGTTTGATTTAGCTAAAAACTATATTTTTTAAAAGGTTTTAATAGAAGTCGATGATGAAATGTGCTATTGAATATAAGTTTGCGGGGAAAAATGAGTTATATAAAATGGACGCTAAACATGGCTTAGATTGCTTTAATTGATTGAAATCTTTAATAAGATAACAAATCAATTAATATCATTTAAATATCATATTACCACTTATGAATATTATTACTCTTTCTGAAAAGTATTTTGTTTCTATGGATAATTACACTCTAAATCTTTTAAAAATCTACATTTACTATCAATTGAATTTAATTCTCCATATACGGCAAAAAGCACACAAACAACCAATATGCCACCATTGTCATAGATATCATTGGAACCTTATAGAATTCGACTTTTCTTCTTCCACCATCGTCGGCTCCACCACTGAGGGCCGATCTATCGTTGTATGAGGTGTCAATGCCATCCTTGGTGGCAGATTCAAACTCCTCCCTTGGGGTAGGGAAATAGGAAGACGATAGCGAATGTGATTTAGAAGGTGGTTATTGTGATGGTGAGAGACGGTGGGAACATGTATTTGATGGCGACTATATTGAATGGATGTTAGTGATAGTACTGTAGATATTCTCCTTCCTCTAATTTTATATCTGTTTCCATAACTAATGTTGGTTTGTGGTTGTTTGTGGCGGCATTGGAGGTGGTGGTGCCGACGGTGGCATCGATGGTGGGGGTAGTGTAACAATGAATGTGCAACGATTATCGTGATAATGGTGGAATGTTACAAGTAGTGGTGGTGGCGTGATCGCGTTGATGGTATAAATATGTCAAAAATGAGTGTAATACACTTTGTTATAAGCAAGGTTTTAAAGGGCGTAAGGCATGAAGGTCAAGTCCCAATCTTACGAGCCTAGGTGAGACAATGCAATGTCTATTTTTAATAATATTTTAATTATTCTATACTAATTAATAGATGGAAATAACGCATACCTTCAAAATTTTGTAGAAATTTCATATAAATTTTTCAAATTTCCAAGTAAAGCATAATTCTCTAAATCGTAAATATCCCAAATCTATAATACTTTGTTTATGGGCAGAGAAATCTATTTTCATGGATGAGGTTCGAGCTAGGATAATTTTTTTTGTTAATACTTATTTTCTTTTTTAAGTTTTAGTAGTCGAGCATTTTGATGGACTGGATTTCAAAATAAAATGTACCACTTGACAAAAAGGTGTGCGCCTAAGCGGGCATTTAAAACGTTGGTTACAAGTAACAGCGTCGACTATTGTTCTAAAAAACATAAAGCGTGATTAGACGTTGAGATTAAATTTCAAGCTTTATAAAAAAAATGTTTTCTTATTTTTAATATTATTTTAAATTTTTTATTTTTCTAAAAATTATTTAAGAATTAAAATAATACGTACAAAATATCTAAAATTATAAAATACTATATTTAATTAATAATTTCTACAATTAATCAATTTTACAATTTTCAAGTTTTCGAAATGTAAAAGTTAGATTATTTTTCATAATTTCGACTTTCAATTAAACAAGTCCTAATTAATAAATTTATAGAAATTTCATATATGTTTTGAAATTTTCAACAAAATAATAAGTCTCAAAATCGTAACAATCATGCTATATCACTCTGGATGACATGCAAGATGACAAAAACACCACATGACAGAATTTCATTAGACTGTTTAAAAATCAATCAACAATGTCATCCAATCATTTTTTGCCACAACTTTATTAGTCAACCAATGTGTCAAATTCTGTTGACAAAACAACATAATTCAAATCATAATTATATAGTCCTTGTTTAAGCCCTATTTTGGGGAAAAAAATATTTTTGAATAGTGATTTTTATGGATAATGTGTTGTGAAAAAGTAAGAATTTTTTTTCGATTTACATGTAAAATTATTTTCCTGGAGAATGTGTGATTAGAAATATGTTTTGAAAAAATGAATTAAAAAAAATAAAAATTAGGCTCAAACAAAGCCTTAATGTAATTCATAATGTACATATAGCATGGTTGACACGAATTGCAATGACGTCGTGGCAATAAGGAAATGACGCCTAATGAACAGTATGTGAACATTTAGCGATAACGGTAGAAATGATCTTTTTGTAGGGATATTATGCCCTATTTGTTAGATATTAAAATCTAATTTTAGTCAAAATTAAAGTCCATAATTAATTTTAATTATAAAACTGAACTTATTTCGGTCCTAAATTATTTTATGATTTCTTAATTCAATCATAATTTACATAAACTCCGAACAATCAACAATTTTTGTCACCTTGAAAAAACCATGAAAGTGTAATAAAACAATTTATACCATAATATTTAGTATTTACTTTCGAAGCATTAAAAATCAGACTAGGTTGAACTAGAACCGATTTGTATTGACTATTGATCAGATTAATTCTTTTTATGCCTACAATATCAACTGCTCCATGGTACCTACTGGGACAAGGCGGGATGGCATGGGATGGGATTGCGAATTTGTCATCTCTAATTTGATCACACGTTGATATTTAGCCCCTATTCGGTACAAATTAAAATTTGATTTTAATCTCAAGTCAAAGTCAACAATTAAATGAATACACATTTTATGAGATCCACAACTTTTCAATCACATATTTTATCAATTTTTATCAAAATTTATTAAAAATCCGATTTTAATCTACGACAAACATGGGCTTAATGATGTCACCTAGAATTTAATCTTAATGGTTTAACAAGTAATTATTCATGAAGCTGTTAGCGAAACTCAAGTTTAGAGTGGGATCAATGCATTCGTACACGGGAGTTTACACTCCCCCTCACATGAGGGGAGGGCCCACGATGAATAAAATATTCGTGGCCCCCCTATTGTGAGGGGGGTAGGTGGGGTCGGGTAAACGGGGGGTGTAAACTCCCGTGTATGAATAGCAAAGTTCGAGTGAGTGTCTACCATTAGTGTAATTAGATTAAAAGTATATGCCCCTGTTTGGTTTGGATTAAATTCCAATTAAAATTTCAACTCAAAATTTATAATTAATTTTAACCACACATTTATGGGATCTAGAACTTTTCAACCACATATTTTATCAATTTTTATTAAAATCTAATAAAAATCTGATTTTAATCTCTACCAAATAAGGGCTATATAGGTATGCGCGTGTTTGTGTGCGTAACAGTGTGTTGTGCATATATGTTTATGCAATATGTGTACAAGTATTTTAATTGTTGGGAACCATCTAAATATCTTTCTTGCTTATTTAGTAGCAATGAATTTGTGTGGGGTATGTTAATGTTTCATCCCACGTGCCCGAGCCCGAGTCGAGCCGGGGGTTTGCTGGCGAGCCTAGCAACTCTCGGCTCGTTGACCTTGCGAACGGTCCACAAGCCTAAAGTTCAAGCTCGTGACCTTGTAAAAAATATGAAGAAGAAAGTAAAAAAAAAAAAA